>JAOVVI020002256.1:2488-21583 GCA_028571085.2 Nepenthes alata
CAATATATATATAGGAATATATATACTTTATACTTAAATACATATCGAAAGAAATATGGATCATAATAAAATATAAAGATATAAATTATGAGCAGAAAAACTTATGTGATACATTTGTGAATTTCTTATCAAATTCTTTATTAATTTTAGTCATCAAAACATGATTAAAATTTATTTTATTTAAGGACTAAAACTAGTAGGCCTTACTAACTAAATGAGTAGTCAATTAAAATTTAAATTATATATATTTTCACACAATCAAAGGTTATAAACTCCTATTCAAGACCCAGAGGTAAGTCGCTTATATATAATTCTACAGATGGAGTTAGAAATTGCTTTTTGACCTGCAGTTTCATAAGTTCAGATATTAATTTTCTACTGTAATATACTATGGTATGTCAAAATATACCACCAACTAAATAATTATTAGTCCAATTTCTTTACATAGAAAAACTCAACACTTTACTTCATAATTCTTAGTTCTCAACATTTTAAAAAACGGTTTATCTTTTATTAGTATAATTATAGAGTTTCTTTTATTTTTCATGATATCTTGCACTTTCAATCATGACAAATTTTAATGTATGAAATTTAGCACAATTCATGTAGTAGAAAATTTGATATAGATTTAGCAAACATGCAATATATAATTGAGTATATACAGTATATAATTAAACATGTAATAACTTAAAATCAATAATTTCAAAGTCCAAATATGTAGAGGCAAATTATCATATTTTTATATATGAAAAAGAGTTTAGAATCGCAAATACAACACATATTATATGATACAGATATTTAAATATGAGTTCTTGAGAAGTTTCTTCATAAAATCATGAAAAATCAATAGGCATGCATGATTTACCTATCTTAATTTTAAAATTTTTACTTTGATGAGTATTAGAATAAGAATACTAAAAAATAATAATAATAAATTAATAACAAATGAAAGAAAGAGTTTAAAATATACTTGTTTCAACCTGATTTACCCAAATCCTTACTCTAATCGTCCTAATTTGAGCTATCAAAAGCCTTCTCTCTTTTCTCTCTTTTCTCCTCCATCCTCTCTCAATTTCCTTCTCTCTTCTCTCTTACCGCTTAAAAATGGCCGAAACTTATCCTCGAGAGTTATTTATACTCAGCTAGCGCTTGAGCATATTCGAGAGCTAATCGGGCCAGACCTTCTGAAAATCGTGCTTAAACGTGTCTCAAGCTCTGCCTGGACTGAACTTTCTGGAAATCAACCTTAAGCGCTGTTCAAGTGTACTTTAGGTGCATAGCTTCTATTTTTGAAACCTCAGGCACGGGCTGGCCTGCGTTCGACGCACGAGCCATGCAAGTGTAAAATGACTCTTTAATCTAATTTTTTCACATCGTTTGACTCAAATTTTGATTATATTAGTTTAATTGATCATAATTAATATAATTTAAAAACTTGATTCTTATAATTCTCCATTTACAAAAATTTCGTCCTCAAAATTTACACACTTCAATTCGTACTTCTATCATCAAACAAATAGGGAAATTCTTTTGGACTTATCATTGTTCTCTCATCACAATTCCTTAACCAAAAGATTTTTTGAAAATATCACAGCCAAAGGGGTTGTCTTATTTCTCAAAACTAGATCCCCAAGAATTAGAACCGAATCTCAACATAAGGAAAATTCTCGTTGATCTATGATGACTTTAATTCAAACACAAACAAAGGATCATCTACATATTCTCTCAGCATATATGCATATAACACATCATAACAATCTACCAACATAGGGCAAAGCTAATCTATAGGTTGCCTCTTCGACTTGTCGAAAACCTTGAATGGTTTGATGATCTTTGATTTCAATTTATCATTCGCCCCCAAAATTCAAAATTCTTTTCTCAAAGACATCCTTAGAGACATATGGTTACCCACATCACTTTAAATATGATTTATTTTATTAACATAACTTTTTGATGACGCCAAACTTCGATCAGCTGATCTCTTTCCAATTAACAGGAGACTTACATCTCTATCTGAATAAAACCTCAAAAGGGGTCATTCTATTGTTCGACTGATAGCTATTATTACAAGCAGACTTGGCGAGTAACAATTAATCATCCCAACTGTCTCTCATATCACAAAATTGATGTCTTCAAATAAGATTTTAAATTAGATTTTCTTTGTAAAATTATAAATCAAATCTTATAACCTAGGGCTACGGGCGCACAAACTTTCATTGTGTCACTTTGATCAATTATCTGTTTGCCAATCTAATGCCATATTAAATTTCAATTCGGTGCCCAATTTCTTATGCTAACTAGCCCCAAAATTTGACATAAACATTACATCACAAATGAAACCTCGATACCGGAATACTTTGTAATCTTATTATCTCGTTAGTATATTGATGATCTAACTTAATCCATCCAAATCCATCATCCAAAATGATAAGAAATTCACTAACCTCATCTGCCAATCTACAATTATCAGAATAACACCCATAATCCTCGCCGTCCCAAGCAGTCTGAAAACAAAAATCCATGAAGGCTTCTTATTTTATAATTTCATAATTTGGAACCTCAATATTCAAAATACAATTCTTTTTTTAAAAGCAAAGTATTCTACTTGTTTGAACATTAGGACATACTACCCCAAACTTGGGCAATTCCCTCAAACACAAAGTGCCCATCAAATATGGTTCATCACCCAAATTCAATTCCCTCAAATACACAAACTGCACCGGGAGAAACAACAATGCCATTCCCAATTTTCTTGAAGGCAATCACATTGAGCAACTCTTTATTCTTTTTGACAAACAACAATGCCATTCCCAATTTTCTTGAGGGCAATCATATAGAGCAATTCTTTATTCTTTTCGACATCTTCAATGAAATATCAAAGACACATCAAATTTGAAGGCTTCCAATCAAAGAAACCATGCACCTCAGTGACATTCACCGGCATTTCACAATCGGCCACTACTTCAATTCTTCTGCAGATCAACAATATACCACCAAAGAAATAACACAACCAAAATAATACTTACTCCAGCCAAACTCTCATCTCCTTAAATGGATAAACAACTGACTACCTTTCACAATCTACGATGTAGTTCTCAAATGGACCTCATGCCCCTCATAATTTAAAAAATGAAATTATTATCAATCAAGCCATCACAAAATTGACCCAAATACAGTTAAAAATCTGAAAGATCCACAAAAGAAGTCAACAAAATCGCCAACCCAAATTGTATCACCGAAACTGATAATGGCTATATCATAATCTTGAAGGCTGTCTCAAGCACATTTCCTGATTCATCCTTAATTAACATTACTCCGGATGTAGATTGGTTAAGAAAACATTCTGCCCTCACAATTGATTAAACAAATCACCTATCAATTCCTAATACTTATCAAACAATTCATCTCCCAAACAATTTAAATTTTTGATGATCCATACATGACATCATTTATTCATTTTGCTTACCCTAAAAGTATTGAAACACCCCACGACAAAGTACTCGGCTGATTCCTCATTGATTTACTATGAGGTCATCAAAATCAATGCTAATTCCGACACAAACTTAACAGCAACCTCAATTTATTGATGAGAAGACAATCTAGACTAATTTCTCATCTAAAAAATTATCATCAAATTTTCATATAATCAGAAAATTCTTTATGACTACAGAATGACTCTTGTATGTGGTCATATATGCCAAATAAAGTCAGCACACATCCTGGTCAAATAACTTGTAGGTGAAACGATATCAATTTTATCACCTCTTGAGTTCTACCATCTCTTAGTCTTATCACAAACTATTAATCAGATTTAATTACTCTATTATCAAAACATTAATCATATTAGATTATCTCACCTTAACTAATTATCGACTGAAGATCTCAACTCATCCATTAAACTTAGATCTTAAATCAAAACCAATTAGACTTAGCGCTGACCTTAAGGTATCTGCTTATAACTTCTTTGATACCATTTTGTCACACCTCATAACCTAATTTTGATATTAATACTTAATTAATATTAATTAACTAAATAACTGTTAATAACTTTAAACGTAAACTTCATGTCGATAACATGACAGATCTTAAATAGAATTACATACCATTATACATAAGATCTAAATACGTGTGATGTCATAGTATGACTCCGACGCTGACCCAAACAACACAATATTAGATCTTAAGTAATGTTTAATACCTGTATAGTACAATAATCAATAGATAATCATCTACAAAAGTAATTAAATATCTACAAACTTGACATAATAAAACTAAATTCATTAACAATATCAAACTGACACCAAATCATGGACATATGATACTCAAATTATAATATAAGATCACAGTGGATCTCAAATTGATACAAGCTACTATTCAGATTTAAACATTGCCGAAAATATATCAAATTACATCATTCAATTTGTTCTAAAGCTGTCTGAATAACCGAAATATAAGGTAATATCATCCAAAACTATGTAATTGAATAAGATTTTTACTCATCATCCAAATACTGTCCAACCATAATATAATATAATTTAAAATTATCTAAAATTATTAAATGGTAAAAATTATCACCAATTCATTACTCTAAACTCCTATTATTAACTCGATCATTCAATCTTGAATGCCTTGTAAGGACTCATGTATCTTATATGAGGGAGTCAATTAAAAAAGTAATGAGTAAGCCAAATGATCAATAAGTCTCAATATATATCAAGCAATATGTATACTATTTAGTTAAATATATTTTGGAAGGATTAGGGATCATAATAAAATACAGTCACATGATTTATGAGCACAAAAATTTATGTGATGTATTTTTAGATTTTTTATTTTATTCTTTCTTAATTTTAGCTATCAAAATATGTTTAAAACTTATTTTCTTTAGGGATCAAGGCCAGTAAACTTTACTGGCTAAAAAAGCAATCGATCAAAGCTCAAATTATATATGTTTCTATACAATCAAAGGTTATAAGCTCTTATTCAAGACCTAGAGGTGAACAATCTAGATATAACTCTATAGATGGGGTCAGACACTACTTCTTAACTCACAATTTTATAAGTTTAGATATCGATTTTCTATTATAATATATTAAGGTATACCAAAATATACTATCCGATGAGTAATCCTTAGTCCAGTTCTTTACTTAGGGAAACTGTATAATTTACTTCATAATTCTAAATTCTTATCCTTCTGGATAATGGTGCGTCTTTTTTTAATATAATTGTAGAGTTTTCTTTCTTTTTCATGATATTTTTCCCTTTCAATCATGATAATTTTAAAAGTAACAAATTTTGCACAATTCATGCAGTAGAAAATTTAAAAAACTTAATATAAATTTAGTAAATATGTAATATATAATTAAACATGTACCATATATAATTAAACATATAATAACTTAAAATCAATAATTTTAAATTCTAGACATGCATAGGCAAAATATCATATTTTCATAAATGAAAAAGAGTTCAGAATCTGAAATACAATACATATTACATGATATAAATATTTAAATATGAGTTCTCAGAAAATTTCTTCATAAAATCATAGAAAATCAACAGGCATTCATAATTTACATATATTAATTTTAAAATCTTACTTTGGATGAATATTAGAATTAGAATATTCGGGAGAAACGATAATAAATTAACAACAAATAAAAGAGGGAGCGTAGGAGCCTGATTTACTAAAATTTTTACTTTGATCGTCCTAATTTGAGTTATCAGCAGCTTTCTCTCTCTTCTCTTTGATTTCCTCTGCATTCTCTCTCAGTGCTACTGAAAAAATGGTCGAAACTTATCCTTGGGTGTTATTTATGCCCGCCTAGAGCTTGAGAGTTGATCGGGGTTGAGCGTTTGGAAATTGCACTTGAGTGTGACTCGAGCTCCACTCGAGCAAGACCTTTCTGAAAATTGAGTTTGAGCATAATTTGAGCGTGCTTCAGGAACATAACTTCTATTTTCGGCACTTTAGGCGCGCTCAAGTTTGCATCCAGCCCACGAACCACGCATGTCCAAAATTGGCTTGTCGAAGACAAGCTTGACAATCCGAAGAGGTTTTGTAAAGATCGAGTTTTTAAATTATATTAATTACGATTAATTAAGTCAACATAATTAAAATTGATATCAAAACATATAAAAAATTGGGTTAAAAAATAAAAATTGGATCAAAAGATTTAGGCCTCATACAGGCCTGAGGCCTGCGTTCAACCCAAAAACCAAATTGCTTCTCCCTTTGAGCTACTCGAATCAGTGCCCGAGGTACCCCTTGGATGCAAAATCTAGATCGTACCCTCCTTGGGGAAGCACTCGATGCTCGCCATCAGTGAGCCATCTGCGTAAATATGCACGAGTGAGTGGTGAAGAGCACGCTCGATGTGTGCCTTGGCACCCAGGAAGTGCTGGGCTCGGAACGACATTTCTGCAGGGCAGCGTTCGAGGCTTGCCTCGACATGCCCTAGGTGAAAAAATGTGAACATATTGGGCATAAAAGTGTGCTTGATGTACGCTCTAGTAGGCCCTTGACGCAAAATCTAGAACTGACTTAGTGGTGGGCTGTGCTCGACCCGCACCAGAGGCGCCTTTCGAGCATGACTTGGGTATAAATAGCGCCCGAGGGTCCGAGAACTGCTATTTTTCAGGCGGTGCAAGCACGAGAGAGAGAGAAACAGCGGGGAGAGAGAAGAAGAAAAGAGAGAAGAGAGGGAACAACATCTGGTAGTGACTTAAGATGAATGGGGTAAGGATTTCGATAAATCAAGTTGAGGCAAGTACTCCTAAATTTTCTTTTTCATTTATTGTTATTTATTCTCATTTTTTTTGAGTATTCTTATTTTAATGCTTGTTCCTACTAAGATTTTAAAGTTATTTTGCTAATATGTTAGTTTTCTCATAATATTATGAAGAAATCTCATATTTAAATATTTGTATTTCGTTATATGTGCTGTGTTGTAAATTTTTGAACCTTCTTCATATTTTAGAATATAATATTTTATTCTAGCCTACATGAACTTTAAATTTGGGGCCCATATATTATTTATGAATTAATTATTTAAGTTATTATTTGCAAAATTATATACTGTATGATCTAAATTTTAGTATTATTTATTTAATCTTATATTAAGTTTTTAAAATTTTCTACTATATAAGTTGATGTTAAATTTTGTGCTCTAAGAATTTGCATGCTTAAAAAGTTAAGTTATCATAAAAAAGAAAGGCAACTTTATAATTATATTAAGAAAAGTATGAACCGTCCTCCAAAAGGTAAAAATTAAGAACTAAGAAGTAAAATACATAATTTTTCAAAAGTAAAGAAAGTATTGAAATTGAACCAATGATTGTTAAATAGATTATATATTTTTGCATACCTTAATATATTATAGTGTAATGTTGTTATTTGAAAGTTTGTTATTATAATACGGTTTTGGCCACATTCACAAGGATAAATATAGATGGCACACCTCTAGGTTTTAAATTGGAGGTTAGGCATTTGATTATGCGGAGAAAGAACGCAATCCTGATTTAGATCGACCACTCCTTTAATTAGTAAAGCCTATTGGCCTTGATCTCTAAAGAAAAGTGAGTTTCTAACATGTTTTGACAAATAAGAATAGGAAGAATAAGAAGTATATTTTGATGGCTATTGATAAAAAAGAATAAGATAATAAATAAGGAGGTTGCATTCATATTTATATTATTTCGTTCTATAGGATTCCTACCTCCTACGATATGATTTTAAGTATTAAAATATATATGTATGTTCTTTGTTATGTATAGTATTTTGTTGAGTATGTGGCTTACTTTCTGGCTGTTTTATTAACCATTCAGATGAGTCGCATGAGTTTTTGCTTAATGAGTTAAAGTGAAGATTGAAATATTTATTTATACTTCTAGAGATATTTTTACTAACCTATGTTCTTTTTGCATAGTATGTATTGTACTTAGCTGTTATATTCTAGTTAGATTTTAGTTGTAGACCTCGGTGAATATGAGGTGGAGTTTTGGATAGTTTTTGATACCTAGGATGGTGTTGTATAGTTTGTATTAGTCGTTTTGTTAAATATATATAACAGTTGATGAATGTAAGAAATAATGTATTTCAGTAAATGATTTCAATTTTGAATAGAAAGACTTTATGAATGTTTATTTGTTCCGCAGGCTGATGCATGAATAATTTTGATAATGAACAGGCATATTTTCTTAATAAAGTTGACGTCATGTTACTTTAGATTGGTATCAGAATTACAGATGATGTGGTAATATAATTGGATCCTGTGTACATTACGATATTATTCATGTACAATTGATCAATATATTGACAAGAAAAACTCTTGTTCAGTTGATAAATTGAATTATTTATTGGTAAAACTGATGACAAAAAGATAACCAAGTATGATTATGATTAAAGACGTGTTTTAGGACGTGGTCCGTCACAAGTTTAAAACCAAAGGAAGTTCATAGCAAGTGCTGTGCAACCATCGATAGCGAAGCAAATCGTCTCAAGAGCTAGCAGTATATTTCATGAATTCTATGATTCTCTAAGTGATTTGAGAATTCGGATTATTCTCAGAGATATTGTATGCCCAGATGTTTGAGTTTGATTAAGACTTAGTAAAGGCAGAAATTCAAATCTTTTTATTGTTTTGCAGCATGTCAAAAGTGGTACTCCCAATAGCACCATCACCGATGAGATGGCTGAATTTCGAGGAGCACACCACGATAAGGCACTCCGAATGAATCGAGCGATCAGTGCTCCAACAATAGGGTTGCGTGTAGTAGCAACGATAGTAGTAGGAAGCATGCACAAGGGCTTGACTGAGGGAGGCAAATGATGAATGCCTTTATCAATCAATGAGTCCTTGAGTTTGCCAATCTACCGGATGCCATGCTCGACAAGGCATGGATGTTATGGTTATAGAAGGCCTTTGTGGTGATCTGATGCAGAGCGGTATATAGAATTCTCTTAACCCATCACTGTTTCATGAGCTAGGTGGACCACTGGTGAAATATGGATCAACAGAGAACCTATGACGACAGCAGAGGAACTTTTGTGGGAGGACTTCCAGTGATGTTTCTATGACAAGATTTCCCCATCCTGCATTCGAGCCATTAAGGGGGCCGATTTCCAAATGTTAATGCAGGGGAGCATGATAGTCACATAGTATAAGGCACACTTCACAACATTATTGCAATTCACTCCCTATTTGTTGTCCGACGAGAAGTGTAAGGCACAGGTGATCTCAGGATCACTTGATCAATGCCATCTAGATGCAACTCATTTGTCATGGCCTCGATCCGTAAACACATAATTAAATGATTAACAATCATACTAAACTCAAAATCAGGACACAATAATGCAAATAATATTATTAAATAATCCAATAAAAAATACATCAAAGCCAAGACCCAAAGCCAAATTTTAAAATAACTCCAATATAAATGAATTCCTGATCAACTAAAATCCAAAATTAAGGGAAAACATCTCGAACTTGGTGACCAAAATTCACAATTATAACTTAAAGTTAAATTAAAGCTCATGGCCAAATGCAAACTAAAATCCTTCTAATCAAATAATCAAAATACAATAAAATATCCTCAACTATTCCTCCACGAATACCTTTCCCAAAGTTTAAAATCTTTGCAAATAACATTCAAGCCCGCTAATATGAAACATTAGCAAAAGACAATAAGAGAGTGTTCAACGTTTAATAAAATATGTTTAATTTATATATGTGGATAATATGTGGATAATAGTGAATGAATAGGTGAAGAGATAGTTATCATGATTGAAAATTAAAATTCTAAAAATGTCAAAATAATAATAATATAAACAAAAAATATGTAAAAATATAAGAATTAAGAATTAACGATAATCTCATCAATAAATGTTAAATATTGAAAATCAGGTTTTGATTATATGCACTTACTAAAGGCCATGCACCACTATTTATGACCAATGGGTAGGTTAAGTACATATTATTCTATATAGTTGAGGTTAAACGCTACTTTTATACCAATGAATTTTAGGTTCGATCTTCAATTCGTAAATAAAATGTTGAAATATGTTCAATTATATTCTATCAATTCTTTATAATAATTTTTATTTAATTAAAATAAAAAATTGTATTTTGGAATTCAAATATATAATGATTTGCTAAAATCTGAGTAAAAATAAATCATCTTTATCAAAATTAAATTATAGTTCTTATAAAAATACTTGTGTGAAAGCGACACATGATTTTTTAAAGATTTTAAAATTTTAAGAAAATATATTCAAATTAATATATAAGACATAAAATCTCATATAAAGGAAGTAAAACTAATATATATATAATGTAATCTAAAAATAAGTAAGAAAATATCATATGCATGTACATTTGAATAAGATACAATATGAGATTTCTGAAAAGTTTAGTAATAAGGAAAGAGATCAGCTTAGATATACTTGCTATCACTTAGATTTATCAAAGATTTACTTAAAATCACTTTAGACTCGCTTTCTCATTTTTCTATCTCTTCTATCTTATTTTCTCTTCTAATTCTCTCCATTCTCTAAATGTTTGTCAAAAATAAACTGAAATTGGTCAGAAACTCTTTAAACAACTAATTAGGCACAATTCAAGTACAAAGGTTAATTTTAGCCTATAAACGAATGCTATTCAGACGTGACTTAGGCATTGTGATTTTAGAACAAACTTGCACTAACACCTATTATGTGCACCTTAGGCATTGAGATTCTACCTCAAACAAGCTCATGTGTGACTCAAGCCCATAGCAGGCACCACTCATGCTTACACTACTACAGACTAATATTTAATTTTTAATGAAATCCTATAATTAACCAAAATGATTAACTAATTTACTTAAAGTGAGTATCATTTTGTAAATCTTAAAATTTAAATCTCACATTTTTTATCCTCCTTATGAAAACTTTTGTCTTCAAAATATATGTACCACAATAAAAAAAATAAATGGGGATACTTCTCCCAAGTCTCATCTATCCATTCCCACGTAGCATTTTCAAAAGAATAATTTTCAAAATACTTTGACCAAAAGAATGATTTTAGTGTGAAACATTTAATCCATTGTCTTAAAAATTGAACAAGCTCTTCAATATACAGTAAGTCCTCATTGATCCTCAGTGGTTTATTCTTGATAAAGTGTGAAAGATCATAAGCATATTTGTAAAATATTGAGATATGAAAAATATTATGAAGATTCTCTAAATTTGGAGGCAAAGTTAATCTATAAGCCATTTTTTTTATTATTTTAGGAATCTCAAATGGACTAAGAAATCTCAATTCTAGTTCCCTTTTAATTTAAATTTAGAGATATTTTTTATGGAGATATCATAAAAAATATAAGATCACAACTTTAAAACTCAACTAAGCTTTCCTTCAACTTGCATAACTCTTTTGTCGGCTTTAGGTAGCCTGAAGTTAATCTCGAATCAAATGGACTTTAACTGATGCCTGTTAGATTACCTCCTATCGTAAAAGTTTTCAATCTGCAATTTCTTCCCAATTAAATAAAAAATTACATTATGTTTCATTTAGTGCTTCACAGGGTACCGTAACAACACACACTTGATAACTATAATTGTATACAAACTCGACTAGCACTTAGTAGTCATCCCAATTTTTTTTCTTTTTTAAAATTAATACTCTCAACATGTTCTTTAAAATTTAAATTGTCCGCATGGAATATCCCTCAGTTTGTAGATGATCTACCATACTGAATTTTAACTTGGTGCCTTGATATAAATGCAAACTCTCCCAAAACTTGGATGCCAACCTTGGAACTCAATTTGATACAATAGAAGTTAGAACCCCACAAAGTCTGATTACTTCATTTATATAAAATCTTGCAAAATGTCCCTTCAAAAATCATACTAATGACAATAAAATAAGCCAACCTTATTAACTGATCGACAATCACTTATATATTACCATGATTCCTTGATATTCTAAGCAAACCCATAAGAAAATCTATCGTTATGTACTCCCTTTTCCAATTAGGAATCGACATTTGTTGTAAAAGACCAAACGAATTCCAACATTTAACCTTCACTAGTTTATAAATTATATGTCTTTCTTCGATTACTGTAATTTTTCTCTTTATATTTTTTCACTAAATTTTTTTTCTCAAATCTTAATATATTTTATTTATTCTAAATATGATTATTTATCGGCTAAAATATGTAAAAAAACATGAAAAAATATTATATTTAAATATCTGTATCTCGTAATATGTGCCGTGTTTTAAATTTTTAGACCTTCTTCATGTTTCAAAATATGATATTTTATTCTGGCCTGCATGAACTTTAAATTTGGGACCCATCTATTATTTATGAATTAATTATTTAAGTTATTACCTGTAAAATTATATACGGCATGCTCTGAATTTTAGTATTATTTCTTTAATTTTATATTTAGTTTTTTAAATTTTCTATTGTATAAGTTGATGTTAAATTTTGTGTTCAAAGTATTTTCATACTTAAAAAGGTAAGTTATCATGAAAAACAAAGGCAACTTTACAATTATATTAAAAAAAGTACAAACCGTTCTCTAAAATGGTGAAAATTAAGAACTAAAAAGTAAAATGTAGAATTTTTCTTAGGTAAAGAAAGTAAATAAATTGGACTAAGGATTGTTTAATAGATAATATATTTTGGTATACTTTAGCATATTATAGTGGAAGATTATTGTCTGAAAATTTATTACTACGATGCAATTTTGGCCCGTCTATAAGGATAAATGTAGATGGTCCATCGATAAGGGCAAAGCTAATCTATAGGTAATTTATCTGGCCCATCGAAAACCTTGAATAGCCTAATAATCCTTGATCTTAATCCATCATTCACCCCAAAAATTCAAGATTCTTTTCTCGAAGACACTCTTAGAGACATATGGTTGCCCACATCACCTCAAATTTGATCTCTTTTGTCAACATAACTTTTCTAACGACATTAAACTTTAATTAGCTGATCTCTTTTCAATTAACAGCAGACCTATATCTCTGCCTGAATAAAGCCTCAAAAGGGGTCATTTTGTTGTTCAACAGATAGCTATTATTACAAACAAACTCGGTAAACGGTAATTAATCATCCAAACTGTCTCTCATATCCAAAAATTAATGCCCTCAAATCGGCTTTCAAATCAGATTCACCACATCAAATTACAAATCAAATATTGTAGCCTAGGTCTATGGGCTAACATGTTTTCGCTGTGTCACCCTGAACGATTATCTGTTTGCAAATCTAATGCCATATTAAATTTTAATTCGGTGCCTAATTTATTAGGCAAACTAGCCCCAAAATTTGGCAAAAACCTTAGATCATAAACGAAACCTTAAAATTGGAATACTTTACAATCTTATTATCTTGTTAGCATATCGACGAGCCAACTTAATTCATCTAAATCTATCATTCGAAATGGCAAGAAATGCATTGACCTCATCAGTGTATCTACAATTATCCAAATAGCACCCATAAACCTCGTCATCCCAAGCAGTCCCAAAACAAAAATATCGAAGGCTTTTTATTTCATAATTTCATAATTTTGAACCTCAATATTCATAATACAATTATTTTCCTAAAAGCAAAGCAACCTACTTGCTCGAACATTAAGACTTACTACTAAAATTTTGACAACTCCTTCAAACACAAAGTGTCCATCAAATATGGTTCATCACCCAAATTCATTTCCCTCAAATACACATATTGCATCTATAATATTCTAAATTTTTTTTATTTTATTTGAAATTATTTATTATTATTTTTTGGATAATATAGATGTAATAAAAATTAATTAAATATTATGAGATTTTGAGAGATGATCAAATTTGTGAAATAGCGCCCGGAGCACCTCGTAGTATTGTCCTGGCACCAGCTTCCTTTCTCTCGAAGGGTTTTTGATGTTAGCTCTAAGCATGTTGAGGAACACCCTAGGCCAGATTTGGTCCTAGTTTCCGTTGGCGTAGCAGAAGGTGCCCATAATGGTCTTTTGGATGCATTTGTGTCAGAGCCTCTGGCACCCCCCTCAAGCCTCCTGGTCAGCTGTGGTTTAGAAAGACACGGTTGGTGGTAAGTCAAATTTGCTGTATTTTCCTACTCAGTTAAGGGGTGGGGATATTGTGGAATTAACCCTTCCCTCTGAAGTTATTAAACAATGGGAGGCTATGTGGGAGGGTACCTTGGTGGGTTATTTTTATGATAACCCTTTACACGTCCGTGTTATTAATCACATTGTTAGGAAAATTTTGGCTCGATTTGAGCTGAAGCATGTTACGGGTAACGATTAAGGTTTCTTATTTTTCCGTTTTTCCGCCTCTAAGATGCTAAAAAAATGTCTTGTGGGTGGTCCTTCGGCTTTTGCAGGAAAACTTATTTTTCTAAAAAAATAAAAATTAGGGATGCTATTCTCTAAAGAGGAGTATAAAACTTTTTCTATTTGGATCATTCTATCCAATGGTTAAGTAGAATTCTGAACTCCCCTGAGTCTGAGTCTGAGTTGGATAGCGAGTGTTGTGGAAAAGCCGATACAGCTTGACCCAACTATTGAGAAATTGGAAAGAATGAGTTTTGCCCGTGTGCGTGTGAAAGTTGGAACCGAAGCATCTCTGCCTTCTTAAGTGCGGATTAGGGCAGGGAGCTCTTCATTGCTTCTTGAGTATTTGTGCTCTAAGATTAACATTAATTACGAATGGAAGCCAAGCCGATGTGGTAATTGTAAATGGATTGGGCATAGCGACTCCCAATGTAGACTCGCGAAGATTTGTAGGCCTTCGGAAAGAATTGTGACGAATTCTAATCCCAATACTACCCAAACAAAGTAGGGATAAAAATAAAGGCCCTGATCCTCCAATTCCTATGAAGGCTGCTTCAGGACTCAGATATCTCCCTTCTTCCAATGCCTTTGCTGCCCTCCAGGAAGCAAAGGAGTTATGCACGCTCGAAGGTAGCCTTGAGTATGGAAACAGTGGTCTCCCTCCTGATTCTGATAAAATGTGTAGCTCTTCTAGTGTGAATATGACTCAATTTGTGGATTCAGGTCTTGCCGTGACATGTTCTAATGCTTTTGATGTGCTCCAACCTGGGGACGATATCGCATAGTCTCCAGACGAAGGCGAGAATCCTAATTTAGGAGAGCAGAAGGGTAAGGAGTTCTGCATGAATCAGAAAATGAACAGCAAGTGAATGAACAGAAATACTCTCTTGGCATCGATAACAACCCTCTGGGGAGATGTACTGTTAAAGCTCCACCCTCCAAAACTGCCTTATCAGAAAAAACGAATTCTACTACCTGTGACTTGATGCCAAGGATTTGTTGGGACTCTAGTAATGCGGCTTTTGCTAATGCAAATTTTCCCTCAAATGCTGACAAGATGGGGACTGCTCTCTGTACTCTGGATATGCCTATACATAGTCCGAATATTGCCGAGAGGGATGATGATACGATATTGGAAGTGAGTTCCATTGATGCACCTGAGGCGGAGCATAGTCCTCAGGCGGGCTCATCAAATCAGATTGAGACAACGGGCAATGACGATGGGAATGAAAATGATCCTGGGTGTCTGTTCCTTGGATAGCCACTCCCAGGAATGCTGACCTCTGACTCCAGGCTTGATAGGCTACCTCATAACATTAATCATATGGGGAAGGTTATGAGAGTTTATGGTGAAGGAATTGTTAAGGATCCACTGTTGAAGATTGTCAGTCCTAGTCTAGAAAGAGGGGATATTTTGGCCCATCTGGCTAAAAGTGATCTGCCTCCTCGGGAAGGTAATGGGCGAAAATCCATTCTCAAAAATTAAAAGGGGCTAAAAAGAAAAACTTCCATTCTCCTAATCCTCAGGGTTAGTGTTGCATTGTTGGAATGTCCAATAATTTAGCGGGCAGATAAAGGCCCATAAAGTCAAATAATTAATTTATTTCTTCAATAATATTATAGTTGGACTTGTAGAAACTAGAGTTAGAGAAAGTAAAGCTTCACTGATTTTTCAGAAGCTGATACCTGACTGGAAATAAGAGATGAACTACTCTCCTTTGTCTATAGGGCGCATCTGGATTGGTTTGGATTTCGATGTCATTGATCTGGACATTGTATCTAAAGAAGGCCAAATCATTCACTGTAAAATCCACGGTAAAGTTAATAAGAAAACTTTCTTTATTTCTTTTATTTATGGATCTAAGTTGGCGATTGAGTGGCGTCTTCTTTGGGATAAGTTGCGTGAGATTATTCATCACGTTCTCAGAACTCCATGGGCCGCTATGAGAGATTTTAATATAATTAGAGCTTTTTCTGAAGGTCAGGGTGGCAGTTGCCATGTAAATAGTGTTAAGGATTTAGATAACTGCCTCTAAGGTTGTGACCTGTAGGACTTAAACTATGAAGCTGCCTTCTACACTTGGAATGATGGCAGAGAGGTAGGAGCTTGTATTTACAGGAAGCTTGAAAGAGTAGTGGTTAATGACCCCTGGCTTATGGAGTTTAGGGATCACAAAGCATCCTTTCCCTCGGCCAAGATATCCGACCACTCACATTGCATTCTTTCTCCATTGATTATGAACCGACTAAAGAATGGTTTCTTCCACTTCAACAATTTTCTCAGGGAGTGCCCATGTTCCAGGTCGCTTCCAAAATGTGGTTGGTATGAGGTATGCTGAAGAATTTAAATGGTAGCAATGTGAATGTTTCGGAAGAGGTCACCCGATTTTTACGATGACTGAGGAGAAAAACTACAAAGCTGCCTATCCCCAATCTTTGAGACAGGAGCTAGATTTCATCCAACAGAAGGCTAAAGTTAATTGCCTCAAGGAGAGGGATCAATGCACTAAGTTCTTCTTCCATTCAGTTGCCGAAAACTGCAACCATAATAAAATTCTCTCCTTAGTAAAAGAGGATGGGTCCACTACGAATAGCCTTGAAGAGGTTCAGGAGCAAATTTTAGGCCACTTCACTCGTCTCTTAGGATCTAGTCGGACTGATAAATCCTTTGATAAGAAAAAATTTAGACCGTTTATCACTCGTTCCATTCCAGATAACATCCGTCAGGTGCTTTGCAACTCAGTTAGTGTCGAAGAAGTTCATCTGTCACTTTTCTCTATTGGAGATGGAAAATCTCCTGACCTGGGTGGTTTCTCTTCGAAGTTTTACAAAGTGGCGTGGCATATTGTGTGGTCCTTGATCATTAAAGCTGTCTAAGACTTCTTTCTCCACGGGAAGCTCCTAAAGTAGATAAATGCTACTGTCATCTACTTAATTCTAAAGGTGAAGTCTCATTCCAGGGTAACTGAGTTTAGACCCATCTCGTATTGTAATGTCGTTTACAAGATCATGTCAAAAATTATTGCAATCGTATAAAACCAGCATTGCCTCATTTGGTTGACATATGCCAAACTGCCTTTGTGAAGGGAAGACATATTGGAGACGATATCCTATTGGCGCAAGAATTGCTCCATAAATACCACTTGGGCAAGGGCACTCCTAGGTGTGCCATGAAAGTGATTTTAATGAAGGCATATGACTCGATTCAGTGGGATTTTTCGATTGCTACTTTAGAGCTGATGGAATTTCATTCCCAAATGGTTAAGTTGATTCGGCAATATATTACTATAACTTTATTTTCAATCAACATTAATGGAGAATCAGTGGGTTTATTCAAAGGGCCCAAAGGGTTTCGACAAGGAGACCCATTGTCACCTTACCTTTTGGTTTTGACCATGGAAGCTTTGAATGGTATTTTGAAAGTTAAAGCTAGGCGGCATTGCTAGTTTTAATATCATTGGAATTGTGCATAAATTAGGATGGTGATACTTGGCTTTACTGATGACATTTGCCTTTTCTCAAAAGATGATACCACCTCTATAATAATTATATATGACTGCCTTAAAAATTTGATAATTTTTTTGGACTATCAGCCAATAAAGATAAAAGCGAGATCTTTATATGTTCTGGGGTTGAGAACACTTGTCAGGATATTCACAATATAATGGGCTTCAAGCGGGGCAAACTCCCGATGAGATATTTGGGGGTTCCCCTCATCACTACTACGCTCTCATCGAAGGATTGCCAACCTCTACTGGACAGGATTTTTAAGCACATGAACTCTTGGAAGAATCGTTGGCTTTCAATTGGGGGAGGCTTCAATTGATATCTTCCGTTATTTCAACTCTCCATACGTACTGGGCATCCGTCTTCATCTTACCTAAAGCTACTTTGAAAAAGATTGAAACTTATATCAGATACTTTCTTTGGCATGGGAAGGTAAATCAGCACCTAAAGTTGCGTGGGAGGATGTTTGCACTGCTAAAGACGAAGGGGGGTTGGGTATAAAAAACCTGGTTGCCACAAATTAAGCATTCATTTGCAGGCTTTTATAGAGGATCATAACCAAAGACCTAGATTCAGTTTGGGTGGGCTAGTGCTATACTTATCGAATTAAATATCGCTGCATTTGGACTATTAAAGTACCGGACTCAGCTACTTGGAGTTTGAAGAAAATCGTGAAACTTTGTCAGGCTCTACCACTCAAAATATTCCATTACGTTGGAAATGGAGAGGACACTTTTCTGCAGTCAAGTAATTGACACCCATTGGGTCCACTTTGTGATCGTTGCACGGAGAGGTTAAGATGTGTTACTGGTTTATCGAAAAATGCAAAAGTCAGGGAGATTATTAAGCAAGTTAAATGGCAGTGGTCAAACCATTTTGACATAGAGGTAACTGACATCACAGAGCACATGCCTAATTACAATCCTGATTCCTCTCGAAGAGATATTATCGAATGGAGGGATATCCATTCAGGTATTTATATGGCAAAATCTGCATATATAATTTTTTAGAATCCTAAAGTAAAAGTAGGTTTGTCACGAACCCGAACCAAGCAGGTCAATTTAAATAATTTTTTTATAATTTCTAAAATCTAAATTCCCAATTAATTTTTTTAAAGCCAATAATACCAAGTCCCAAAATTCGGGTGTGACAAACCAAATATACGCTTAACAAAATTAAAATCTTCACAGGACCTCATCGAACAACCGTCCGAACAATATAATTACGACCTGCTCTACAATCCACGTAAGGGAGGTAATAA
>JAOVVI020002257.1:0-21582 GCA_028571085.2 Nepenthes alata
AACCTGGTGCCACTCGTTGAAGCACTCAAAGTTAAGGACCTACTTTAATGCAAAAAAGACTGCGACCCCTCCTTAAATGGATGAAAAGGTAGAAAAGATGTGGTAGCACGTGTTCAGAGGAAGCACCAAGGGACACTTTTTGGATTTAAGGAGATCACTGTTCACAATGAAAATTCGGACGTGACCTCCCCCTCAGAAGTTCAAGATGTCGGTCGTGGAGTCCTACAATAGAAGCACTGATCCCATGAACCATCTGAACCACCTCTCGTATCCTTCTAAGCTTCCAGAGTCTAGACGAGGTTGCCATGTGCCTTTACTTTTCTCTGAATCTTACAGGACACGCCCAGATCTGGTTTTAATGCCTACAGTCAAATTCGATTCGGATGTTCCAGGAGTTGGTTGACAGCTTCTTGTCATAGTTTGCCTCTAGCCGAAAGGAGGATAAACAACCACAACACCACGCCCCCATCAAGCAGGGGATGAACGAAAATCTGATGGGTTTTCTGGCCTAGTTCACCACTGATGCTCAGCAGATTCCGAAGCTCACCAACAAAGTGAAGTTAAGCACTTTCATAAGGACCCCCAAGACTTCCGTGAGGTCGAGACCATCGCCTGTGCCTACATAGCTGTTGAGGAGGCCAACGAAGTAAAATGACTAGAGTGCACGGACCACTTCCACTAGGAGCAGACGAACGAGAAGAGAAGAAGCAGGGACGACATCTATTACCACAGCCCTAGAAAGTAACTAGAATGGAGCTGAGAGGATGAAGGAAATTCAGACCTTTAAGCCTAACCCCTTTGAATAACTCCCGAACCAATATCATCATGCAGACTCCCAAAACCTACTGGACAGCAAATCAGAAGGCCACCTTAGGAAGGAGCGAATAAGGAAATCGATAAATGACATCCCATCAATAAACATGCCGAGGGTTAAAAATTCAAACCTCCTGACATTAGGGGCTCACGATGGATACAACTATAAATGGGCGGGCCCAGAGGCAAGGCCCACAGATGAGCAAAGGGCCTAGAGGATTGCGGCCCACGGCTGGCTCCCGCAAAGGCTCGGGTCCAAGCAGCAGAGCAGTCAACACAGGCGGATCAACCTAAAATCGACCAACTGAAAACGATCAACAAGGGCCGCCTCGAGCACCTTGCATGCAAGAAGAACTTGCCGAAATCTTCCTGGGATAACTCAGCAGATATCCCCCAAATATTACCTACGACCGTGCAATCTCTCCCAAAATAGCAATAGTGATTCAGCAAATTACTTCCAATGGCAACTGTTGTAACCGCCGCCTCCAGCATCGTTGCAAAGACGGAATGAATCTTCTTAGTTGGCCATGGTTGCCATATTAGGCACCCGCAATCCCTGTGACAACTCACCAAATCTGTGCAGACAGCTGTCAGCTAACCTTGGCACCTAAGCAGGGTTGAGCTGGCTTGAATGTTATAAATACCCCTCACTCTTATAGGCAAAGAATATGCATACTCATAAGCCTATAGAAGAATGACTCTCTACCCAAAAAGCCTCCAAGAAGTCTCTCATAACTCTCACACACGCACACTCTCTCAAGCCACTCCCTATCAAGCACACCACCATCTCCCAGCAGCTCCCCATTGAGCGCACCACTTTCTTCAAAAATCATCCATTAACCGGATACGCCCAAACACTCAATGCCCAGACCCGTGTATCATCTACACACACATTCTTATATCTTCATATTTTTCTATCCGTTTGAGAAATATTTCTAACTTGAATATCAGAGATATATTGGAGAGTGGGTCTCGTCAATCCTCTAACGTCTCATTTGTTTAGTTATAGTGCGTAAGATCCAAACAATCAGGGACAGACATCAAACCTTCTTTAATTTGACCTGCCGAGGAAGACCAAATGACTCCTTAACTTATGCAGCAACCCAGATCCAGAGGATGCTTTAAAACCATTTAATAGTATTTATATCAAAACAGTGTCCCGTTAGTTGATTTGGGTCTAAATAAACTAATGAAATATTTATTTATGAGTATTAAATTAGAGATTCATTTTAATAATATTTTAGTTATCTGGTCAGGAACGTCGGATCCTAACAATTATTACATTGTGGTTAAGAATTGATTCTTTAATGTAAAGTATCACCTTATCTCGAGTAGCCATGTTACCATTTATTATGTATTGGGTCATTACTAAAATGATATTCTTCAACTTGAACAACATCAATTCTTTGCAAGGATTCCTTCTCTTGGGTCTAAATTTGCTCAACTTACATATTTAGACTAATTTTTTTAGGTGCATTCAAATTTATTGAATTTGGGAAAGTTGGATAATAGAATTCAAATGCAATGACCAAGGAAATTGATATGAAATCATATTTGTTCGTAATATAAACCTAAGGCTATAGTTTCTCTTAGTCTTCCCTTGGATATAGTTACTGCAATATAACTTCTGAGAATAAAATATTTATGCGTATTGTTAGAATATCAGATTATTTTATAATTTTATAATATATAAATAAATATTATATACATATCTGAACTCATAACTAAAATTTTTTACTGAAAATATTTATAATCGGTTTCTTTATTCTTATCTCCTTCTTTATAAGAATTATAAAATTTTTCACAACAAAAAAAGATTTATTTTTGAAACCATATATATATATGATATTGAAAATTAGAAAAGTATCAAAGTTAAACATAAAAAGTCAATTATAGAGTCCTTTTTAATTAAATCTCAACGCAAATTTCTATATAAAACAAAATTCACAATTAGTAACAGTTTGTGATAAAATTATTTTTTTAAAAAAGTTGAGAATATGGTCAAAGCTAAAAATAATATTTTTATACTTGTTATTAATATTTTATGACCAAAAGGGTTGACGACTAGAAATTCAAGTTTATTTTGAAATTATAAACTAAAAATATTTATAAATAAAGAATAATTTTAATATTTTTTTCTGATATTTTATAGTAAAATGCTATTTTTCCCTCTTTCATATTTTTTATAATTATACTTTCTATATAATATATAAATGGCTTATTGAATTAAAAAAATAAAATAAAATATTCTATTTATGTTTAAAAATAATTTAAATGAGATAATAAAATAACATAACCAAGTAAAGCCAAAAGATTTCGGCTTGTGACCGTACAGTTCGTCCTCCGCAAATTCTGATAATCGAGCTGGCTTCGGAGCAGCCCGGTTGGGGTGCTCACGTAAAGATCAATTCGATTTCGACCCATCAAAGATTCTATCACCATTTTGGCTTGTTATCGTAGAATCTGATCTTTCTCACCCCTGTTGATTGAAGGTCGCAGCTGCATATCTCCTGGAGGTGATTTCTCTCTTACATGCCGCTCTCTCTCAATTTCTTCTAACCTAACCCTAACATTTCAATGTTTTCTGTTTTCATCTGGCAGGCTTTTGAGCCGTTACTCCACGCGTGTATTAGTTTATCGTAGATGTTTGGGATATGTTTATGGATTTTGTTGAGTTTGTCTCTTACTTTCTGTCGTTTTTGGAAATAAATTCACGATAAAGCTGAAATTACCGCCTTTTTATGGGGTTAGAGGAAAGCAAAAAGGAAAAAAACAAGAAAAAGAATTTATTTTCCGGATCTTTGGAATAAGTATAGGGTTTCTATGATCCGGAGGTTTGAAACCACAGAAACAGTGGCGGAGCAACGTGCGTACCTTAGACTTTTCAAATGCCCCAAATGTGTGAGCCTGGTGCATTATGTTGTCTTTTTAATGCTGGCATCCTTATGAATTTGTGTAGCTGTTACACTGTTACATGAATTTGTATTGTAGAGGATTTAGGCCTTGTTTTCTGTTTGAGTTATTAGTTTTTTACCCGTTCTTTGAACTATAAATATTTGCTTTGCAGAGCTGAGAAGAAAAGCATATAGATGCAATTTTATCAGGAAAAATCTAAATAAAAAGAAGAATGAATCCATGAAATGGAAAACATAAACTACTAAAACATATTATACCTAAAAAAATATCATATATAGAATATATAGATCTGCAAAGGATTCTCAATGTGAAAACACGGAGACAAAGGGCTGATCAATGTACAGTTTTATTGTTTCTTTCCTACTCTTATGATCTTGGTGTTCAATGGGTGACCATATTTGAAGTGAAACTGCTACTAAGTCATCTTTTCTGTTAGGCTAAATACTATCAGCAATTTGGTTGTTGGTTTGATTATCTGTAGTTGGATGCTTTTTTGCTGACGTCACATCTTGAATAACCCTCTCTTCTAGTCCATGTGATGGATGGAAGGATGTTGGAGATCCATAGGCATGGCCATTTGAAGAATTTCCATTCTTGAAATATGGATTCCTTCTTCTCTGTTGTTCATTTGTTTGCTTTCTTGATCGACAGAGCTCTTGTTTTAAGTGCTATCCTGCTTACCAATATTTCTACTTTCTATATGGGTGACCCAGAGTCTTCTCTCTTCCTTTCTTTCCGTTCTTTGTAAAGGTAGCTCTTTTTTTCAGTTCTATCCTACTTCCCATCTTTCTAGTTTCTATTTGGTTGACTGGAAGTCAGATTGTCTTGTCTCCATCTCAGGATACTTCACCAAGCTTGAAATTCTATTAAACTCTCCTTTTGTCCTCTTTTACAAATTTCAAACCTAATCTTACCTGTTTAATTGAACAAACAAAGTGTTTTGAACGGTCATAGGTATTCTAAATGGTTATTTGCATATAGGGTAACTTGCAAAGAAAATAGGACAGGGTTATGAAATGGTTGGTTAACATATAGAAAGATTATGTGGTGGTGTATTCGATGGCCATTAATTTCTTGAAGTTGAGGGTGATGAACTATCCCTGCTATCCACCTCACCTGCAGGTTTCTAGATAAAATATGCTATGTTTTGCATTTGGTTGAGGTTCTCTGTTTGTTTTACTGGAAAATTTTGTATCATACTTATCATGCTTTTTGGTTCATTTCCCTGGTTTATTTGTTTCTCTCCCTTCCCTACCACGGTTTGTTAATAGCACATTAGATTCACTGATGATTTTCTGCCTCTCCTCAATCGACAGGGAGTTTGAAGGTTGATTTTCATGGAAGGAATTGGGGGTGATGCAGCCTCTACCGTGGCCCCATTGGCCCAGTGGAGAAACAACTTTGCAAGGACGTTTCAGTACTACTTGGACAGATCTACTCCTCTTCCAGTGCATAGGTGGCTGGGAACTGCTGTGGTTGCATTGATATATGCTTTGCGAGTTTATTTTGTTCAAGGGTTCTACATTGTATCCTATGGCCTTGGAATCTACATCTTGAACCTGTTGATTGGATTTTTGTCACCAAAAATTGATCCTGAGCTGGAGGCATTGGATGGTGCTTCATTGCCAATGAAAGGGTCTGATGAATTCAAGCCATTCATACGCAGGCTCCCTGAATTCAAATTTTGGTAACTTACATCCCCTTTCTGTTAATTAGAAAAATATAATGTTCCTGTAGAAAATTCTCAAATTCTACTTGTAGCGTGAACAGCTGCAGGTGATAGACTTACCCTGCATCTTCTGGCTGGGTGGACTCTAATTGGGATGATCAATGTTCAGTAAATGGTCACAGACATCTTCTGGTCATTGAAAAGTGGGATGCCTATGAGAGATGTTATTCTAAGTTGTTTGACATGTCATGCTACCTGTGTTTTTTCTTTTTTGGTTGGGGGGGGGGTTCTGAATAAATGCATGCAAGTTTATACCTTGTGAACGAGTAATGAGTCATTGAAACATCATCTCTGATAACTTCTTAACATGTTAATTAGGTAATCCTATTTCTGTTTTGATTTCGTTGAAACTGCTTGCAGCTTTCTGATCTATCTTTGCATTCAAAAATAGCTCAAATATTGAATCCTTTCTTATTAAGTTGAGAGAATGCGGGGTTATCAAATTGTCAAATGTGACGAAACAGATCCTTCCCTGTTTACCATCACTACTTTGTTTAAACCATGAGTTAAAGAGTGTTAAGATGTCTGGTGGTTGAAATTGGTGATGGGTATTTGGTCTGTTGTTCATTATGGTGGATGGATCTTGGTCGTAAAGTCAGGTGAGGTTAGATCTACTGGTGCTGGCATGGAGGAGGAGGAGGAGGAGGAAGAGGAGAGAGAGAAAGAGAGAGAGACGATAAATGTTGCTTTGGGGGGTTTTATTTGTGGGATGACTTTTGTGATGGTCGAGGTATGCTTTAGAAATTCCATGATATCTTAAAGTTCCCTATATTAATTTATCCAAGCACAGGATTTAGAGATTTAAGGCTGATTCACATTTTGATTGTGTTTGACTCAAAGTGAACCAAACTCTTATTTATTGCATTAAATTGATTAATGCATGAAGTTGATGAGCACATGCTAGCATGTTTGACACAAGATTGAAGCTAATGTCTCTCCATAAAATTGCAGCGCAAAGATGCCACCGATTTTAATTTCTGTTTGCTTGTCTTTTTTGTGGTTTCTTTTTCTTTTTATTTATTTTGGTGGCAGGGTATGTGGGGGAAAAAAAACAAGTTATAGAGAGAAAAGGAAAGAGTAGTCATTCTAAGGAGATTATGAATAGTTGTGGAACCGTAAATTTAAAAATCAGCCGATATGTATTGAATAACAGAAATACAATTCATCCGTCATTGTGTTTATGCAGTACCTACTGAAATAATCTCAATAGCTGGTGGTTATATGCAAATAGGGGCCAAGATAGTCACTTCCTCCCTGCCTAGTTGCAATTCCATAATTTCCTGAAGACAACCTACTATGATTCAAAAATTGCTTTCAAGCAATCAATCTCACCCATTCAAAAGCATACTTAGTATGATTCAACTCGAATCAACCTTCCTTCCCAAAAGTACGTGAAAGACAGCTCAATCCTAGTTCTAAGTGGGCAGTTACTCTTGACGGTTCAATAGACTTGAATCACCAACAAGGTCAGTAAAATTTTCCAATAAATAGAAGGTTGATACGAGACACAGAAAAGAATCTCTGAAGATCTGCGGAATTTTGTCTAAAATCCATCAACTTCATTATGCGATCCATTGCATGAAAACATTTTAGCTGATGTTTTAGAGGATACCATCTTAATTTAACAAAATATACACCATTGATTTGGTAGTAAACGTTCAGAGCTACAAGTATATGAATATACAGGAAATTGATGAACGTGAGGTGTGAAACGTGCGATTGTGATGTTGAACATGCACGTAACTTGTGGACCGCAGTCATGATCAGTAAACCATAAAAACATTCTTTTATTGGAGATTTTCGTGGAAATTTTGATGTAGCTGTTATGCGGAAAATCGAGCACTTACTTTTTACTTGCTGTAAAAATGTAGGCTGCATCCGTTCCTTCCTTCTGTGTTGCTTTAGGTTCAAAACTCAGTCTCTTTTGTTTATGGTCTCAGGTACGCAATCACAAAAGCTTTTCTTGTGGCATTCATTATGACATTCTTTTCGATGTTCGATGTCCCGGTTTTCTGGCCCATATTGCTTTGCTATTGGATTGTCCTCTTCGCCCTCACAATGAAGCGCCAGATTCTGCATATGATCAAGTACAAGTACATTCCCTTCGACCTCGGAAAACAGGTGCACTTACCATTAATTCTCCGTCTCTTTTTACCTTCCTGTACTAATTATACCTCAAAGAGGGGTACCCGCTTCCTCATTTATTCGGTACTGACCATCTCTGAATTCGGCAGAGGTACACTGGGAAGAAGTCGCCTGCAAGAAGTGGCGGTGTGCCCAAAGATTGAAACCCGCCTTACCCTCTGCGGGTTGAATAAGCTTAGCATAACGTCTGGTCTCGAAATTATGTCTTCTAGTTCAATTTTTAGGACCGAGTATACTGTCTTGGGCTAGTGAAAATGTTGTAACAATTTGGTTTTCTTCGGCACCCTGATCAGCTTGATATCACATCTCTTTTGTTATTTTTTGCCTTAGTTGTATAGATCATTCAACGTGATAAATCATTTATGCCGTCCTGTGTATTTCTAGACTACGTTATTTTCTCTTGGTGAAATTTCTAAGGTGTTGTCTGAGCTGGGTGGCTTCGGTGGTTCTGCCGTTAGGTGCCTAAGAGGTATAATGGTTTGTTTGATTCGAGAAAATTTTGTATGATTGAAAAAAGAAGTTAACATAAATTTTTTTTTTTGTTTGGATGTTTGAAAAAATATTAGAAAAAGATTATATAAAAAATTTAAGAAAAAATTATTTATTTTTACAGATTTATTTTTTTGTTTGAGATTGTTTGTTCTAATTATTTTCATTTTCTTTAAAATTTTTAAGCTTCAAATAATTCATAAGTCATTTCTTACCTTTCAATTCTTTTTCTTTATTTTTATTTTGTTTAAACAAATGGTTTAATTAACACATATGGTTTAAACAAATGTGGGTTAACTTTTAGTAAATTGGAAAAATTATTTTATTTTAGCTTAATAATCTTTGATCAGTTTGACCCATAAAAAAATTTCTTGTGAGGGTGAAATTGTGCTTGTTTAATATCACTTACAATTTTTAATTTCCCTTAGTTGATACCAATATATTTATTAATATTAATTGGTAGGATTAAATAAACATTGGGGGAGCATCTTAATAGTAATGTTAGATTCATTTTTTCTTCAAAGTAATAGTCTAAGGTTTATACCATATAAATATATAAAATTTTATTCAATTTAGCCATTTTTATAGCCTATTTCCATGGCTATCCTTAGTTATGAGAAATGTCACCTATGGATGATGCCCTTTTAGGAGGTTTGCCTATAAGGGACCTACTATACATGATCATATTTAATATTCTTAAAAATGCATTCTATAAGTTTAAGGGACGAGTGCCCCTTCAAAGAGCCTGAGGACATAAATAAAAATAAAAACGTAGGCCACATAATTAAGTATTCTGGGACAAAAGATTATGTATGTTCATACCTTCATCCTCAATCAGTTGGAAAGCAGCATACAGAAAGAGTAAGAAGAAGACAATCTGAAGGACAACGAATTTGGGGAGAGCTCCCATACCTATCTAACCATCAACAGGGATTAGAAATCGGACAGATGAATGGCAAAAAAAATTGAATAGTCATTTAGATCACTTGATATAATATCTGTCTTTCATACATTCAACTTTTAAACATAGCCGGAAGGTGAATATAGGAACCTTCCCGCTGAGAGAATCGTAACAGCACTGGGCATCCCTACCTTAGAGCGCCTCCTGTATTAGCCTCTCCGTCACTGCTTTTGGAAGCCCCATCACACTGTCCATTGTGCCTACCTGCACAGGTTATGATGTTGAATTGGTGTAAAAAGTTTCCTTATATTTGTAGTAAGAATACAAATATTAATCCCTTGAAGATGATCATAGAACAAATAACGGGCATCATGTAGCCATGGATGTCGAGCTTCAAGCAATCATCACTAACCGCACTTACCATCATTATCTTGTTAGTTATTACACAAAGACTAAGTTACCAGAGTCAATTCCACGGCACATCCCATCAATGGCTTTTGCATACTCAAAGCGCGTTATTGTTTCTTTAATATGCCATTGGTACTCAGATATATAACATGATCTTTGTTTTGGCTATTTAGTTTCGAACCAAAGGGTATGAGACATACCAATTCCTTGACATATGGCAATATGAGAGGATGCTCAATTATCAATCCACCAGCCACGTTCAGCACAACTTCGTCTTCCATCTGAAGAATAAAACAAGGGCATTTCATCAGAGGAATGAGAATAAGGAAACAGCTGTTTCCTTGAGTAGTTTTTCATTAGGGCCGGCAGCAACATTATAATCTACCACAGGTATTCAAGATAGAAACCTAAGAAACATTGATACCGACATGGGATACGAGCATGATATGGCACAAATACATCGATACGTTATTTTTTTAGAAATGAGAATACGGCATGTTGGAGACACATTGACTAAAATTATAGTGTTCTATCTTTTTAATTGATGAACAACACTATTTTGTACCAAATTAATAATAAATATGTGCTTTATTTTTTGTTTTTTTACTAAAAAAGTCATAGAAAAGTATGGATTTGAACCAATATAAATAGGTTATACTACAATTTTTGAACCGGCTATTATAGTAGAATAATATTGTTAATAATAATATAACTTAACAAATTAAAACAAAACTTAACATAGCAAATTTTTATATATATCAATTAATATATATATTTTGATTTTACTACTTTGTACTTTATAATTACTAACAGATACCAAACAAAAGCAAAAATTTTGAAATAAAACGTGTCTAAAAAGCATCTGAATCATGTCCAAATGTGGTTAGAACAATTCCGAGCATGCCAAAAGATATTTTAAAAATTTTGGACACGTGTTGATAGTGTGTCGATGCCAATACATGCCAAAGACTGATATTCTGTCCGTGCTTTTTAGATACCAAATCTAATCATCTCTAGAAATAAAATTTGCCGGAAGGAAATAACAAGACAAACACGATTTTTTTCCCTACACAATAGATCATCGAATCAAATCATAGAAAATGGAAAGCATATGCTCACCAGCTTATCAATAATATCATCTGGGATCTCGTGGAACAATATCTGCAAAGCATCAGGAAACATAACAATGTCAATAACTAGTTACGTGGGCCTGCTACATGAAGACTATCCTACAATGCAACATGATTAATGGCATGATCTTTTGAAGATTAATATGAATGATAACATAAAAAACAGTAAGATATAAAATGAAGGAATTTTGACACAACAATGGTAATGCAAAGTTTTCCCAACTCAGGGACATTTAGGTCTTTTGGATCTAAAAAAGTATTAATGAAAGGAAACGAAACTTAAAAGGAAAATACTTTTCTATATTTAGATTGTATAGAAAATTACAAGAAAAAAATATGATGAACAATGGGTATTAGAATATTCATATTTGAAAAAAAAGTAATTTTCATTTCATTTTCTTTCAATTTTATTTTTTTCCTTGTAAATTTCTTCCATTCAAACTTTCCTAAATACAAACAAATCTTTAAATGAAAAAGTCAAATGCCACTGCAGCCACTTCTCATTGGTTTGGCATGGACCCATTTCATGTTAAATATGACAGTTTATTTTGGCTATCAGCTAATAGATGCAACCATCCTTTTTTGTATGGACTTGTCATCAATGATGCTGAAGGTGAAAACTATAGGAGCAACATGAATTAGCCAGGAGAAAGGAAAAACATATCAAGGATACAGTTGAATTCGCAAATTATTTCTTTCTACAAATTCTTACACTGAAGAGTGAAGGGAAAGCACAGATGGAAAGCAAAATAAACTTTTCTAGGAGACAATATGCTATTGAAAGGAAACTAGAATAGATTGTGTACATTTGCATTATATATCATCTTTAAATCAAATATTCATAGTTTCCACTACTACATTTATCCTTGAAAGCCCAAGTACTAGTCAAGAAGAGCAATTTGGTCACAGACCGTATCGATTTATTTTGGGTGAAGATTGTGCGTGTTGAAATGAATAATATTTTAAATTTGTCAATCATGAAATGAACACCCAACAGGCCTCTACTTGGGGAACCTTAGAGGTGTCAGAAAGCACCATAATAGTCTTGCTCACGGACTTTAGATTATGTTTTCTTCTCCTATTTTAACTTTTAAATCATTGGTGTCACATAAACTAATCAAAATTTCCAAAACTTTGCACTTCGTTAAGCTGTGTTAAGCATATCCCTGTTGACAGAAATACCAACTGAATAAAAGCATGGAAGATATACCTCCACTCTGTCCCATTCGCCTTTTCTAAATCCTGTCTTAAGATTTGTCACAAGAACAGAGCTTACAGTTGCAGCACTTTTACCAGAATAATCTGCAGCCGTCAGTAGACAACTAATATTCCATATATTACAATGGCTGCATAGTAAGAATTATAAAGAGATCAACATGTTGATCAAACCTTTCACAAACTGCCGTGCTTCTTCCTTGTCAGATGGCTTTTCCCTTATCATACCTTCATAGACCACCACCTCCAATCATTGATGTTAGGAATGAAAAAACAACGGAACCCAATTAGCAATTATGTGTAGATACACATCATCTTAATAGTATTTATTACATGGAAAAATAAAATAGAATCAACTCTAACTGGCATAATTTTCATTGAAGACAATTAGCATTATGTTCCTAATGAGTATCAACTCAATTACCAGTAATTTTCACAATATCATCTACTTCATCCCAAAAAGATTCTGTTCTAAGAGGCATAAACTTTTTGATGAGGATAATTACCATTGTATCCTAATGACTACTATGAAAAAGACACGTCCAAGAAGTATGTCTTTGATGAAAGAAAATTTAAGAAAGAAAAAAAAAAGTGTAAATATTAGGAAAACGGGAAAATGGACAAACATTTAAGACATCCTAAAATGGGAGGAGAGTCATTTCAATACAATGGGATGGGGCTGACTGAGATTGTGAAACTAATTGATGCTAATATGGACAACATGAGGAGCCATTTAGACAACAGAGAAATCACATGCTAGATTTGTCACATCCCTGGTCCAAAGAGGTAATAATTTAAATAATAAATTATACCCAATTAATTTTTTTTTCTTTTTTCCTTAGATGAACAAAACCCAAATAAAATACCTAAGACCGGGTCAGACATAATAAATCCAAAAACCAAAATAGAGAAAGACCACAAAATACAAAAAGCATAAGATTTGACCAAACTAATCATACCCGGTTTCCAAACACTAATGTTAGAACTTGCTCAAACAAAATAACTTACAAAGAAAAGTATCAACCAAAATCCAAACCATCACAATGAAATATCCAAGCAAATCCAATTAATACAATAATATCAAATGTAAACAGACTGCAATAAACAGAAATATACATCCATCTCAAATATCTAACCCAAATACCAATCCCACTACAAATCCGAATACAAATATAACCAAACAAAATATTCAAATATCTTCCTTCCAAATCCTACAAGTATCCAATGTCCTCTAATTTGAAAGGGTAGAAAACAATATAAAATCATAAGTATAAAGCTCAATAAGTATCAATTTATATATATTAAAAAATGCATGTCCAATAAAACAAAACAAATGGACGAAAGACAGTAAAACATGCTCAAAATCTAATATGTTGAATGTCCAAGTGTGTCAAATATTTAAATACGATTTCATATACAAAATTCGTAATCCTATGTGAATATCAAACAATCCAAAGTACCAAATCATCTAAATATCTAAATATCACAAAATCAAAAGCTCAAAAGTCCAAAGTCCAAAATCAGATAAATATGAAGGCTGTGTCCAAAATCTGCAAATCACAAATGGTCAAATCATATCAAATATCAAATACCAAGCAGGTAAAACTCCCAAAAATCCAAAATATACTTAAAAAAAAGAACCAAAGACCGGTGACTCGCATACCAACCAATTTAGAAACTAACTTTAAAGACGTCTAAGGATAATATTCCACCAATTCAATATAATGGTTCTCAAAAAAATAACAAATGGCGGACTCTATATCAAATCACAAAACTTTTCCTCTCTATATGAAAATTACAAAACTTTCTAATCTTAAAAAGTACAAATACCAAACAGAGTACAAACACAAGTCTTTCTACCCTAGGAAAAGTATAAACGCAAGGCTCCACAAACACAAAGTTATCAACTCTGGGGAAAGTACAAACTAAAATCACCACAAATATAAAGCTATCTATCCAGAGTAAAGCACAAACACATATCACAAATCCAAAATAGAATCCAGACCAATACACTTGCATAAACCATTATATGGAAGGACAAATATACAAGTTTTATGACTTTTATTTTACAAATATTCAAATATACGAGCATAATACTTTAAAATATTTACTTATTTTACACAGATCAAACAAAAATCGAACAGAACATTCAAATATTCGGTAAAACCAAATAAAACTTTAAAATCTTTGGTAAAAATTACATGCATGCAACAATATTCAAAGTAAGCGCCATTTATTATGCCTAAAATACACATAAGCGCTCCATAGGTGCCTATCAGGCACCAAACCTGATTCCTAAAATTCGAACCTTTATCTTAATTTTTCATTATACAATTATTTTCAATATAACCTAAAATTATATTAATAGAATCATAAATTATATACAAAATATAGCGCATTACAAGAATCTCCATGGCTCACCCCTTAAAAAAGAAAAAAAAGTTAGGTTTTGAGGCATTGCTGATGTTGGAATTCAAGAACAAATTAAATTGAGAAGTTAGAACTTAAAAAGGGTAGCTTGCCACTGGTTGTGGCCTGGCATCTAATGTAGATTAGTCACACATTTGAGAGAGGTAACATCTAGCTTTTATTAAGACATCCATTCTAAGATAAAGCATTTTGCCAACAAAGCCATGTGATATTTCACTATTGATCACATTACTCTGAACATATTGAACTCGAAAGACAGAAATCCCACATGGGGAAGCATCAATTAGTTAATTTCGTAATGGAAGAACAATACTTTTCCTGACCACATGTGAATCATTCTTTCTTTCATCTCCCCCTATGCGATCTCCATATGAGATCTCTTGATTATTATCAGTTAATATTTAAGTCATAGAGGAACACTGAAGAAAAGTTCGAACAAAATCATCATTCATGATCTTGCATATCTGGAACTACAAGAGGAAATGAATAAAAAGGCTGAGTGGCCATGAAGAATCCATGTAGTCAAGCACATTTAGTTGGAAAGCTTATTTTGGGTTTGTTTAGTTTGCAGGATTTTCTGAAAACTTGGGTTTTCAGACATATTTTGATATTTTAATCACCTATTATTTTGCATAATTGTCTTAAAATCACAAGTGAAAATCAGAAAGCAAAAGAACCAACAGATTTCATTGGTTTTGCATCCTCTACAACCTCTAGTTTTAAAAAATATGCAGACTACTTGGTTGGAAATTTGTATTTTTCTGCAGGCAACATGGGTCTGGTCGGGCCCCAAATCATACTCTATAAGAGGGATGAAACGTTTCTCACAAGGCCAAACAATCAGAAATAAAGTCTGACATCATTACTGAGCAAAACATGTGATAAAAGGAGGAATAAATGTATACTTGGTCGCCTGTAATTAAGATGCTGTGTCCATCATAAGTTTTCGGATCGCCAAGGGGTAGCCTGGGTATCCCAGTTTCTACCTGTGGACATATTTCCATCAGCTAAGTACAGGAATTGTTTTCCACCACCAGCAAGGGTATCACTAACACCAACCCAACAGTCAGCCACCAAAGCCATTACCATGGTGACAACACGATAGGAAGATTGCAACTGCAAAAATAGCCATGCAGCTACCAAGATGCAAATTTAGCCTTTTTCCATGAATAGGCTCCCATAAGAGGCTCATGAAAGAGCAGTCACCCAGTTTATATAACCAAAACCCATTAACACCCCCCCCCCCAAAAAAAAAAAAAATCTCCCCAGCAGATTTGACATTATGCTGAATATTGGCATTTGAAATCAAAGAATCAGTTGATAACATTAGACATCCCAAGATAAACATGTAAACAAAGAAAAACAGAGACTTGCCCACACACATAGTCGTACAAATCAATCAAAATTCCAAGGGGAAAACTCAGATATGTTTTTCATTTAAAGCAGAGCACAACTGGACCTTTTTGATGGCTTCAGAAATCAATTCCTTAACAACATAAGGATTACATCCGACACTGCCATGTGCATTAAAACAATAAAATGTGCATAAAGAAGCAACAACAATACACAGATACCAAAATTATTCATCCACTAGCCAAATGCGATTTGGATCCATATGTTCAAGTGGAAAACTAGCATTTAGAGGGCTAAATTCAATGCTCTGCAAATATCCAAGAAACAAATTGGTGATTTTAACTACCATCTTTGTAAGTGTTGGTTACATAATGATGTATTTGTAAACTAATATGCCAATTAAAAACAAGAAGGGTGACAAACAATAGCAAGGTCCCCAAAATTTATAATCCTTCCGCAGCACCACATTATTTCAGTTGCCTATCATAAGTAATATTGTTCTACAGAATTGAAGCATGAACATCAAAACAAACCTACTAACCATATTAAATTCCAAGCTAACAATTCCAAGAATTGTTCTACATAGTATGTTCAACAGTTTTTTTGAATGCACTAAGTACATTCCCATTTCTGTTCCATGTACCAGAACAATACAACTTTGCAAGTGATAAATGAATAACAAATAAGAATACCTGCATCTATAATCCAGCTATATACATAAATCTCTAGATTCATGGGCACATGATTGAAATTTCTCTTATGCATAAAGATCAACCAAGCATAGTGATACGGACATCAAGGATGCAGATTCCCCTCCCTACATCAAATAGCTCATCAAAAAACAAAGGTGAATAGGTAATCAATATACTATTAACAGGAGCAATCAAAACCAGACAATATTGAAGGCAATGCAACTAACACCCAACGTTATCACTCAAGCATTGCAAGCTTCTCATTTTGCAAGCATTTAGTTAATCACTCAATCTAACCACTCAACTTCTTGAACTGCCATTGATTACACATAATGAAAGTTGCAATTTGACTGATACATTGTTGTCAAAATCCAAGAGTCGCCGTAACCTAGTCTACCAAAGTACAGAGTTCTTCTTTTTTAGCTCTTCAGATGGAACTTGCCCTTTCTGATTCACCCGTTAATCAGGTGGGGAAAATGATTGGAGTTCTCACATTCTAATAGGGAGACAGATCCTATCGCACCAAGAAAGTAATTGAATCTGAAACAGTGAAACATTTGCAACAAATTGAGGCTTCTAATAGCTAGTGCCAGTAAACTGTCACAACCAACAATATGCCCAAACGAAGTTTTATTAAGGGGAGCCTGGGAAACCTTCAAACTTGAGGACCAAGAAACCCATCAAGCAATATATACCGTTAGAAGAAATTGCTGTATACATTCTATTTGGCACACAGGTAGAGGTATTAGAGAACTAGAATAACAGAATACATACTGTGTCAGCTGCAATCAGAAGTGTTGGTACTGTATCTTTCACTTGATTATCTATTATCTGAAGCTTTGATACAATAGAATCAGCCTGAAAACAATTTCATTATCAATGGAAAATGCCTGAATCAAACGTACTTTTTTTTATAGAGAAGGACAAGAAGATCAAACTGGCAGTAGAAGCACATATTGTATGCATGCTTGAAGTAGATGAGAGGGTGAGCCGCTCAATGGTAAGGTTATCCCATGGAACCTAGAAGTCATGGGTTCAGACCACAAAAATAACCTATCTGCAATACATGGATAAGGTTGCATATATCTAAACCTCCAGACCCCAAAATTGAATACTTACTAGAGCAGATAAAAACATGACACAAAATATGCACACTATCCAAGTAAATAATATATACCCTGAAGTAGTTTAATGGAACAGGACTCACATGGAAATGATTCCTCAAAGTTTGAAGGCAGTTGTTCATAAATTATAACTGCTGAGTTTTGGGTCTACTCAACTGTTTCTTGAAAAATACTGAGCCACACATAAGTCACATGACTATGGGAAAAATGCAAATATGTCATCGTCAAAATTGCTTGGACAGACTATGTTTTGATCCCAGAGCAGGAGAAATAAGTAGATGAATAAAAGTAACTAAAGCATACAAATGAATTTAAGGAAACTACACCTTCGCTTCCGCAAGAGCCATCACTAACTCTTCGGGTTTTTCTTTTCGTATGCTTTTCTCATCAATATCTGCAGTCTAATAATTAGTAAAAGTCAACTACAGCTCTTGCACCAAAGTCCCAAGTAAATCTGGGTTAGATGTTACCATGATTTTAAATTCATATCCCATCTCAGCTAATATGTCCCTCCGCGGTAAAGAAGATGACCCCAAGATTATCTGCATATGAAGATGCAACATCACTTTAATACCATATCTTCTCTTCCACAATTCTCTAAGTAACTTACTATTTTTTGATTGGCCAATACAAGTTATATCATTACTAAGGCTGCTGAGCAGGCACCTAGAAATGCATCAAAACCCAACAAAAAAAGCATCACAACAGGACACAATTTCCCAAAGATGGCTTGGATGCTGCATAGAATAGAGATATAGCAGATCCATGCTGCAGATGTGAAAAGCAAATTATTAGCATGAGAACGGTACATCTTTTTTATTTCCCTTTTTTTGGGGTGAGGGGGCTAAGTGTTGGGTTTTGGGTCACCCCAATTGAAGCCTGACCTGTTTTTGTAGTTCTTTGTTGCAGGCAGAATTTTGGCTTTGGAATTGCAATGTCAAATGCCCAAATTTTTAGAGTCATTTCTATGGAATTTTCTAGCATTTAAGCTATAAAAGGGCGCTGCTTTTCTAGGTAAAAAAAGAGACATTCTAAACATAAGGGGCATCGATCAAAGAGAGAGGAGAGAACATAAGAATGGCAAGCTTTGGCCATCCATTCAATGTACTCCATTCTTCGTCAACCTTAAGTATTTCATTCTTGCTCTTGTAAATAACGTATTACCAGTTATTTTCATCTTGATTATTCTCTTATAGTTCATAGTTAGGGTTTCTATTATCATATTGTGTTGTATAAATGAAGATACTTAGAGTTAGTGATAACCAAATCTCATACTTGTAATGTGTTGTGAACAAGTTGGTTTGAAGGGTCTTTTACAAGTTGGCTCAAAGGGTTTTTTACAATATGATAATAGAAGGGTTTCTATCATCATATTGTGTTGTAACCAAATCTCATACTATAATGAAGATAATTTCAGACGAAACGCCCCGAGCTTTTTTTAGTTAAGAAGAATTTTTTACATTGAATTACCTATATAATTTGTACGCTTGATTATGTGTGTCTTTGTTGTTCCTCACGAATTCAATCAAGAGAGAAAGAGCGGTTTCTGGTATGGGGTTTCCCTAACAATATATGGAGAACGGTACTTAAAAAAATATACCAAAAATCAATAGATATTCTCAAGGGTCTCATGTGAGTATTTATTCCTCTTGCCCCTTTTTTTTTTTTTCAATTTTAGATGTTTAGAATGGAATCAACTACTTGGTATTGTAGAACAAAACTTTCAAACTGGGTGGCTGCAATTTTTTTGTTTTTCTGGATAGAGGCTGCTTCCCTTTATTCCATTTGCATCTCCAAATGCTTTGGAATTCTCAAAATAATTTATGCACTTACATCATAATCATGGAAAAGATCATGGGGAAGGACGGACGCAAGTAATAGCCACAGAATAAGTCATTCCTCCGGCCACGCGATATTCAGTTTGAAATCCATTTGGACTTTTCAACTAGATGAAACTCGCTAGTAACTTAATAGCGTAAATCCAAATTGTTTATCTTTCCGATTCTGAGGAAAACTTAGAATTTCAGGTAATAATAAACAAAATCGTAGAACCAACATTTTGGGAAGGAGAATGGAAGATTACCTTAAACCGGGCATTATAAGAATCCATCTCCCTGAAGACTACCGATGGATTAAGGACCATTGTTGGGTAAAATCACAAAAAAGGTTATATATGTCCCGCCAAGAAAAGAAAAAAGCTTGAAGATTTGATATGCAAAATAAATAAAAGATTTGATAAATTGAGATTTGATAATCATTATCAAAATATCGAAAGCAATTTTGAGCTAACAAAAATTTACATACAGATTGAAGACGCACTGAATGATTAAAATGAGAGCAAGAAAGTTAATAAACATAAAATAATACTCAAAGTTTATATTGCTAAAACGAGCAATTAGCAAGTTGAAGGATTGCTTCAGCCTTCAAAGGCAAAGATAAGTACTATTCATTTGAAATTTCTTTGATTTAGTATGAGATTTAAGTTGTATTTTTGTCCCCTCATGTAAAAAAATTAATTTGAGTAGTTCTAAGACTACTAATTTGAGAATGTTTTAATTGAAAATCGTTTAAGATCATATTGATCTAATCCACTTAAATATAGAGTTTATAAAACATAAACTTAAAAATATATAATATATATCATTGCATGATAAGTTCAAAAATTATTCGATTGAAGAAAAAAAAGAAAAAAAGAGTGAACCCGAGTGGGAAAAAAAGAGTGATTAGAAGGTCTACGACTTTTCTTAAATTTAATATTCTGTCAATTTATTTTTGGTTGATTAATATTAAGCTAATAAAGGTGGTATAATGTAAAAGTCAAGAAATATTGAATGAGATGATTCAACCAAAAGTCCAGCAAGAACCTATACACCCCATAATGTATAGTATAAGGCATAAAGAGTAACTATCCATATGAAAAATCAACCCAATTTACAATACTGTATAAAAAAAGAACACAAAACTGGCTTTTCACATAAGGGAAGGTAATCAAGACCAACTTTTTAAATGCCTCTCAAAATAATGTAAAAGTATCCGAAATAATTCTTTCTTTAATTTACTGAACATAAGTAATTCTATTAGATATTAAAACTTGAAACAAAATTGAATAAAAGTAGCCCCTTCTATGGCCAAAGATGAGATGCAAAATGACACCATTTGAAGCAAAGAAAAGCAATCAAATGATTAAAGAATCTCAATTAAGATATCAGAATTCAAACTCTGATTGACATGGCCAAATTACAATAAAAGTACTTTGATTAATATTCAACTAGGAAGAAACACTCGAATTTATTATTCTAATATGTTTGAACTTGAATTCAACCTCCGAAAATAAGAGGCTAGTATTAAAAACTATCTAGCATAAGACCGACTCGACCTACTAAAATATGGAACCCACAAATAGTAAACCTATAATAAGAAATGACCAGTCAAATTAATAGACATAGATCAAAAAGAGATCTATTTGAATGATTGAATTGTTGTGTAGCCGAATGACTAAACTTCTAGAGTTATTAAAGATTGAGGTATTAAATGGTTGGATGGTTAATAAAATTGGACAGTTAAACTTGATAAATAGTTACATAAATTAAAAAATAAACTGTTAAATTAAACAAACAGTTGATCATTTAACGAACAAATATTAAATTCAGAATATATAAAACAGTTGTAGTATTCAGTTTTTAATTAAAATAATGATTCAAAATAACAATCAATCATACCTCTTTAAAAAATTCATATTGATTAGCAATAAGGCTATAAATAGGCCTATTTTTCTTGAAAAACAAAGAATTTTTTTTTTAAAAAAAGTAAGTATAAAACTATTATCCTCTAATCACTTAAAAATCAAACAAATTACGAAGCTAAATCCTCCAATCTCTACTCTCATTTATTATCAATTTCATATAATCTTTTTATTTTCTAAAAAAAATTTTAGCTTGAAGTGTTTAATGATATATCGATGTAATCTTTATTCTTTTATTAAACATTATGATGTGTAGGATCCAAATGCAGAGATATGAAGATTTAACATGACTTTGTACGAACAACTATCCAGATTCTAAATACGTATTAATTTTATACATTTACATATCTAAAAACATATTTGCTTAAAACATGTATTATTTGTTATGGATATCTAAGAAAAACATAAATCGAACGATTCAAATAAAACTACTAAATTTAAACAAAAAGTTATGGCAATTATGTTGTTCAGTTATTATAACTAAGGGAGAGTGGG
>JAOVVI020002258.1:0-21577 GCA_028571085.2 Nepenthes alata
AGGATTGTATTTTGGGTTTTCATCCGGTTACAAAGGAGACTCTGCCGAAATTTCTGCAGAAGTCTTGCCTTATGTTTTAGACCGTTAATGGTGTTATCTGTTTGACGGAAGCTTTGAGGGAAAATAAAAATAAAAAATCTGTTCCGTCACAAAAACTGATAATTTTGAAAAGAATGACCTGAGTTGCAATTGGGACCATAGGTTTTAAATTATCGGATAATTGGCAAAAGAAGTAATGGAACCGATGAGGTATTTGCTAAGTATAGAAGGCATATTAGGCCATACCTGGAGAGTTACTAAGTGAATGAGAAAATTAGAAGAAACTGTTAAAGGAAAAGATTTGCCTATCTTATTTTCTAACCGCCAAATAGAGGTGATGTTAAGGTTGTGCCAAGATTGGCAATAATCTTGAGGATTCGAATAGTGTCGATGAAGACATTTGGCAAACTTTGAAATAATTAGAATGTAATGATTCAATGATTGGGAGTCTCTGAGAGTGAGGTGTCTGTAAGATAGGTGAAGGATTCACTACAAACTGGTCTCGTTGTTGGAACAAGTATGGTTGTGAAAGCCTGAAATGAGAACCCTTGTGATTTTGCTTGAAGTTGATCGAATGGTAAAGCCTTTGGGCTTTAGTCAGATTATTATGAAAATTGACTGGTCTGACTGGAACGAATGAATTGGTTTGACAATAGAGTGATTGTCTCAATTGTGTTTTATGCAAGTTATAATCAAGAATTTGTGGATTTTTGCCTTTGTGATGTTAACCCTTTCGGAGTCTTTTTGGGTTATGCAGATCCTCTTAGGAATTGAGTTGTGCTCGAGGATGCTTGTGTAAATTATATTGAGGGGATGCGATACCTTGTAATTAGGTTATGCAATCTGAACAATAGGCAAAGTCGATCGAACTGAGGATAGATATTGAGTCTAAATTGGAAATGGACTGGCCTTTTTAAATCAGTAGATGACCATTCGAGAATTAAAGTAAAAGACCGAACCTATACATTTAAATGGGCGATTTAGAGATGGATTAAACTCGACATTGTTTTCTAAGGAATTGTGTGAAATCAAAAGAGCACCGACTAGATACTGCCAAAGAAACCGTAGAGCCTCCGAAAGGTAGAATTAACTAATGGCCAGATAAGTTCGCATAAGTGATATGCTCTTAAGAAGGACTGGGATTCTGTTATCCTGTATCAATAGGTAATCACCCACGAGCAAAGTGGGGGTGGTGTTCATGAGGTGAAATTGCTCCTCCTATGATAAAAATTTCGTGATGAGATTTTTGAGGATATAGAGATAATTCCTTGGAAGAAATTAAAGGCTTGTTAACTTAAAAGTTAAAGGTTATGATCGATGAATCTCGACATGATTCAGAGGAGGTGAATGTTAGGATTGATAATTGATAATTGAAAGCTTCCATGCGAGAAATTGTAGAATTTTCTCGGAAGTACCTCCGATCTAATAATCTTGAGAATTAATGTGGTTACGTCATGATGGAGAGGTAACCTAGGATATCACAAGCGGGTTAATCTGTTTAAGGATTATAAAGATAATCACAATATTGTCAGGAGATTCTAGGATCATGTTTTCCTATACCGCTTAGGGATTGATGCCTTTGGAATAAGTGAACGAGTAATCCCTAATTACGACTAAAGTTATGTTCTTCCATTATTTGAAATTAGCAATGGACGGCTCTGGTTGAGAATTTGTGGATGTTGTTTTGGGCAGTGGCTTTGTCTAATGAATTAAGAGCCTGAATAGTTATGCTATGGCTAAAGTTAACCTTCGAATTTTGTAATGGATAGGCCTGTCTAAGGAGTATACAGCTGAACTTCGGTATCTTGAAGGAGAAATGAACATCAGTACTGATCGTGAATATAAAGGATTTATAGCTCTGGTTCTAATAGTGAATTTATGGGTAAGCTTACTTATTGGGGCGATAGGATACAGCATCCCTAAGTTAGAGAAAAAGAATTATGTCTGAAGTATAGAAATTCTAAAGTTGAAAAGTGAGAAACCCTATGGTTAATCAAAATGATCCACCCATGGTGATTTTAGGTGATGTGTTCGGGTTGAACTAGTTGGCTCATCGATGTGCCAACGAGGTCTGAAATTGCTCAGTGTAGAGGTTTTGAGATTCTGAGGTTGCAAATTGTTATGGCCTTGAAATTTTTAAGGTCATGATCTATAACTGTATCAAAATTTTGGTGACTGTTATAGTTAGGACTTCTTATTCTATGGTAAATTGAGGATTTGTAAGGATTATTTCTGTGATATGGATATCTTGAGGGCAATTTTAATCATGGTTACCGCATGATTTGGGTATTCAAAATGGAATATATACCTTATAAAAATGACAATTTGAGGACATACCAGCAAAATAAAGAAGATGCAAGGTATCCTATTTTTAAAGTCTAATCGTGACTTAAACTTTATGTTGGGATTCCAACTAAGCTCAGTAAAACAATTGAGATCCTAGGTTGCGTTAGTGACGGTAAATTGAAATCTAACAATTCAAAACTAAATGACTGATTAGAATGGCATAGCGAAAGAGTGATGAACGTGTCTATGTATGAAGGTCTAAGGTGATGTTCAGAGAAAATGCTCAATCTTGAGGCTTAGCATGAAATGAAATGAAGCGAAGCGTTTTACTTGTAAGATTTGGAACTAAGCTAGAAAAATGGCTAATGAGATAGATTTGTCTTCGGACTTAGTGGATTTGGATCCTGATAAGACATGTTAAACGATAAGGATCAGAACAATTTGGAGAAATAAGGTTTTCTAGGATAACCAACTTGATTTATAAATGAATTGGAGAAAGTAAGAAAGTTCCTTGATTCTGAAAATTTAAGGATCGTCAAATTTCAAGAACAAAATTCCTATAAGTGGGGGTGAGTGTAATGATCTGAGCTTCCAAAATATGATAATTAGGAAAACGATGGGCTCCGTAAGGGTACCGATTCTCAAAATATGATAAAAGATAAGTAATTAACTTAAAATATGTGAATTAAGGTCAAAGGGTATGGGAGGAATCGGATCAAAAAGCCCAAAGATCCTAAATTGGTAAATCGGGAACTGAAGTTGTAAACTGAGAAATGTTAATTCGTAAATAAGATTCCGAGCTTTAAATTATGATAATCATGGATTATTAAGGTTATATAATCAAAATTAGGGTCCAAGGATGTGAAGAATTGAATTGGAACGGTCAAACCGGATCTTGGAGGGCAAAAATGCAAAGTAGGGTTGCTGCAGGCTCGATACGGGCCTGACCCACGCCCGAGTAGAGCTCGAGCGCCAACAGGGCACAAAAAATAGAACCTCCCACTCGAAGGGCGCTTGAATGGCCCCCGAGGTGCTGCGTTCGCAGGACGGTGCGCCCGAGTGGCGCTCGATCACCGCCCGAGCGCTCAACTGCATATAAAAAGGCCGAGCGCGATTCTTCAGCTCATTTTTCAACATTCCATGAGAGAGGAGAAGGAGAAAAGAGGTAAAAGAGAAGGAGAGGAAGAAATCTGTGCGTTCCACTCCGATCCGGGTAAAAATAACAGTAGATCGGGCTCAGACAAGTATACATCGGACGTTATATATCGTTTTTACAGCATTTTAATAACTGAATGTTATTGTTTATGCTCTGAATCTCTTATTCTTCGATATTTGACATGAATAATGCGTGAATCTCTTGATTTTTGGACTAAAGTTCATGTTTATATGAATATATTGTGATTGATGACTCTGATTTCATGATTTGGCTCACGTTTTGCCTCCGTTTCGTGTCCGGACCGTATATCGTAAACCCTAGCTCAAAAATTGGGGGTTTTTAGTTTAACTGCATGATTTTGTATAGGTCTTTGGAATTATAGTATCGATTTCATGAATAAATATGTATTTGGTGTCCGATTACTGTTCGAGAATTTTGCCCGGAACCCTAGAACGAAAATTGGGAAGTTTTTATCAAAAACTTGTAATTTTGATGATTTAAACGTAAATTGTTGTCCTGTATCATTTATTGAATGATTTGTATTTGAAAACCCTGCATGGAAGTATATTATCAAACTATGGAAACCTTTGGAATCGTCTGTAAGAGTGACCGATGAAATTTGGATTTTGGCCTTGGAATATGATGATTTTTATTATAGAACTTCGAACAAATCTATTGAATTAAGCTAATCCGTAAGAAAATGGACTTAGACTGTTGAACAATTAGATGAGGTTTTTTGATATGCCTTAGAACATTATGGTTGTGGTAATCGTGGATAACTATCGGACTATAAGAACCATCGGACTATCGAAATATCGAACTATCGGAACTATCGAATTATCGGCCTTTAATTGTGTGGATTGAATACAATCTATCCTTGATTATTCGCCCCTCGGCTAGTAGAATATGCTAGATGGGTCCTTAGAAAAACAAACATAGATTTTTTGAGAACAAATGAACTTTGGAACTATCTCATAGATTTCTACGCGTGTTCAAATAGAACTATGCATCCTTCCTGTTTTCCGTTAATGCTTATGTTCTTTTGATTATCGCGATTTCTATTCCAGTATAGCTATGTTTTACAGGAAAGCTTAATTATGATTTATTGAAACCCGTTCACATGAATACTCTATTTTTCTAATATTATCATAGTATTCTGTCTTATCGAATATATGTTTTGTATAGAAGCATTACATTCTGCATGATTTGATATATTGCTAGGTTTCGGCTCACTGTTTACTATTTTTTCCTCCAGATGAGACCGTAGAGATGGAACCAGATGAGAGAGGGTAATCTAAAATTTAGCCAGAAGACTTTTGGAGACCTGAATTATTTTGGAGACTTGAAAGAAAATAGTTTGAATGTAAATACATGATTTTGTAGATGGATTCTATATATGTGGATTTACTATATGAAATGTATGTGATGCATGTGATGAAACAGAAAATATGCTTCCGCAGGTTTACATAGTTGCTTCCGCTATATGTTTTCTGGATTTTGTACAGGTCCTAAGCGGCATCTCGTATATGTTTCTGATTTAGTGGATAGGATTATGTTAAATCCATGGATAGATATGGCCTTATGATCCTATGTATGTGTGTTGTAGGATGGATCGTATTACTTTGTATTAGTTCTGTGCATGTACATACTGTTTAATATAGGTTGTATATTTGAGTTTTTTGTCCAATTTTAGATAGATTTCTGCCAAAATTTCTACAGAAATTAAGGATTTAAATTTATGATTTTGTTCTGAACCTGTCTGACGGATGATCCTATGAAAATCAGGACCCGTTCCGTCATAATATTATTCTAATCTAAACTTCCACATAATATTCAAATCAAATTTAAGGCATCTCTTTTCTTTGATACTAACTGTGACGGAACGGATCCTTATACTCTAAAAACCTTCCATCAATAAACAAACAAAACTAATATCCATAAAATCTGCTGAAAATTCGGCAGAGTTTCCTCTTCAATATGATGAAAACAAAAAATACAACCTGTAAAAGTATACAACTATTCGATTATCACAATTCACCCTACAACACACATACACAGGAGCACAGATTGTCATATCATCCATGGCTCCAACACAGTACTTCTAACTACTGTATTGAATCTAAAGAAAAATATCATCTAGGACCAAAATAAATCTAAATATCAAAACAATGCGGAAGTGACTATAACCATAAATCAACCTGCAGAAGTGAAAATCAATATGTTCATCATAATACAAATATTACTACATCATCAAAATATACAATGTTTATTCAAAACTAATCATATACATCTATAATTCTTCAAGGTCTCCAAAATCTTTGAAGATCTTCAAGCCCAACAAGCTTTCTTCCTTCTAGCTAAATCCTATCTTCAATCCTTATCGGGTTTTAGTCTATCCGAAGGGGGAAAAATAGAAGAGTGAGTCGAAACCCAACAAGGTACCTTAAAAATATACAAGTGAAATGCTTTCATGTAGAACATAAATACAATAGAATAGAATCCATGATAATATTCTGAAGAACAAAGGCGTCCATGGAAACAGGAAGAAAGTATAATTCAATCTCAACATATATCAAAATTTATAAAAGAGTTTCAAATCTCACTTGTTTCTCAGAATTCTAGTTCATTATTCTAAGGACCCAACTAGTAGACCCTACTAACCGAGAGGGCGAATAATCGAGGAAAGATTGTGTTCAATTCACACAATCAAAGGACAAAGGTTCGATAGTGATTTATTTTCATTTTATTTCATGATTCAAAGGTTCGATAGTCTCTATCCTTTGATTGCGTCCCGAGGAGGGGCGGACCACATATTACTCTATGGATAGAGTTATCTTCAATTACCACCGTAACGTTCTAAGGCATATCGGAGAACCTTATCTGACTAAATAATAGTTTTAGGTCCAATTTTTTTATTAATTTACTTAACTAAACACATTTGCTATTAATTTCATAGTTAAAATTCATCATATCTCAAGGCCAAGTCCAATTTCATACAATCGATCCTTTAGACAATTTCAAAGATCTTCATAATTCGAAAATACAGTTCTATGTAAATTTTTCAGATACAAAATCATCTAATAAACTTTAACAAAGCACCAATTTGACATTTAAATCTCAAGATTTCAAGTTTCCAACATAAATTCCCATATTTTTCATGCTAGGATTTCGTGTGAAACTTTCGGACAATAATCGAGCATCTAACACATGTTCATTCATGAAATCAATGCCCTAAATTAAAATACATATACAAAATCATGCATTTAAACCATAAATCCCCAAATTTTTGAGCTAGGGTTCCAAGTACATTGTTTGAACACAAAACGAACGCCGAAACATGAACAAAACATGAAATCGAAGCTGAAATCCATAATAATCATGTAAAATCACAAAATCTAGCCCTAAAATCATGGAAAACATGCAAGATTTATAACAAAGTTTAAATAATGTAGGTTTTAGAGCATAAACATCAAAGTGGAGAAACTAAAAAGTAGTAAAAATGAAAAATAAGGTATGAGATATACTTGCCTTCACCCGATTTACCGTTATTCTTACTTAGGTCGGAGTGGAATGGCCAAAATCTCCATTCTTTTTCCCTTTTTTCCTCTCCCTCCTTCGCTGGTCGTCGTTCGTGCTATGCCAAAAGACCTCCCACGTCCCCTTTTTATAAACGAAACGAGGGTGGGTGGCTGAAAATCGTGCCTATGCTCGAGCGCACGGCGAGCGCCGGGTCACTTTCGGGGCCTCGCTTGGCGCCTCAGGCGAGCAGCTAGCGAGGCTCCACTGGTTTCTGGCACCTGTTGCAGCGCTCGAGCATGCGACAGGCGCTGTGCTACTGTGCGACAGATCAGTATATGGCAGCCCGATTTTCACTCTTTCCACTTCTGAAACTCATTCTTCCAAATATATTAAGTATCATCTTGATTATTATTATTTTAATTACTTTTAAATTATCATATTTTGAATTCGAAACCTCACAAAGCTTTTCACCATTTAGAAAAGTATAATATTAAAACAAATAACAAAATAGAGTTTAACCCAAAATACATACATAGATTACCATATGTAAGCCTAAATGCACAAGTTCTAACTTTTCTTTTATAAATTCTTTTATATCTAAACACAATACTTTAAATATTCATTTATTTTATACAAAATATACAATTTCCTCAAATATTTAATAAAACAAAAGCAAAACCTCAAAGCCTTCTGTAAACCTATATGCATGCAATAATATTTAAAGTAGGGAGATAAAGAGCTCACATGCATGCATTTCAAAATAAGGAATATGGATAAAATTTAAGGATTCATAAATAAACAAAAAAATAGGTGTAAAATACTTGTTTTAATCTTCCAATTTGATTGATCTAACAAAATAAATCTTTAAAATTTACTTCTTCCTTTTCCTCTTTTTTTTTCTTTTCTTTCTTCTCTTCTTCTTTCCCACAAAAATGGCTAAAAAACAGTGCTCGTGCTGTTTATATAAATGAATCCACGCATGAGCGTTGATCGGGCTTGCATTAGGTGCCGTTGAAGCGTTTAGATACACACAAGCGCTACATTAAGCACAACTTAGGTGCCAACAATATGCCCAAATCATGTATAAGTATTACAAAGGCACACATCATGCATCACATAATATATTCAAAACATACAGGAGCACCCTAAAGGCACTTCTCAAATACGCACATTTTGCCTAAAATGTATATGAGTGCGAATCCTAACCTAAAATTAATTTTTTTTCTTTAAATTTTTATTATATAATTATTTTTAAATTGATCTAAAATTAATGTATTACATCATAATTTATGAATAGAAATTGAACATTAGAATTTGCTGGATACTTCTAGAGTATATTTATATTTTGACAATGACAAGTTTATTTTGGTGTGGTTTATTAACATGGTGTGTGATATTGATTCCTAGAAGCCAACTTTGGGTTATTTGATTATATTTTTAGGAGTAACTGTATATTGTCAATAGGAGCGACGGAAGTGTATTGCACTCTCTAACATATAAGTCAAATTCATTATGGTGGCAAAAACTAGTAAGGAGATTTCATGGAAAAAAATTCAATAGTTAGGCCTTAAGAAAAATCGATATATATTGCTTTGTCATAATCAAAGAATCATTTATCTTTGTAAGAATTCTTCATTTTATTTTAGATTAAAGTATGTAGATATAAGACATCATCTGGCGAGGAATACTCTTGATTCAGAATTGGTAACACTTAATAAAGTCAATATTGATGATAATTGGTCAGATTAGATGACTAAATCAATGTAAAAAAAGTTTGAAACATGTCAAAATATTATTGGGATGATGCTCACCTTCACAAGGTTGTGAGAGGAGATTTATTGGGTTGGGCTACTCTATTATGAGCCCCACTCCCTTCGGTGTATATATATATTTTTTTATTACACTTGAATAATATCTAATGCACACATAATAGATAAATATATATGAAAATCAAAATGTGCATTCTTGATGCACAAATGATGAGCACAGGTGATTAAAAATCAAAATGTTCACACCTAATACACACATAATTGACACACGTGTAAAAATCAGAATAGGCATGATTGATACATTTATAAATGGCACACATGCATTGGTAATTTGCAAAAAGTTTTTCTAGTGGCGTTTGAACATTAACTGATATTGTTTGAACATCAACTACTGTTGTTGTAAGGGAAATTGCCGTTGTTCAAGCATCAAAATTATTTTAAGTCAAATTTTACTATGTCTTAATGCTGTAAGTTAGAGTTATTTTTAAAACACTGGTACCAAATTTGAGAGAGAAATGAGAAGCGAAGGAGGAGCTTTTGCTAATTCTTGAATGTTTAATCACATTCATAACTTCATCTTGTTGGTTTCATTGTTCTTATTTCTATTTAGAATATGTTTAATATTAATTTCATCTCATTTTACTCTCTTATTGTTTTTTACTCTATTTGCCTGTGTTTTATGGTAAATTTGAAGATATTTTAAAATTTTTTACAACAAAATTTATATTGTAGTGAAAGTGGCTTTTTACTCTTCATTCTGGACAGGGCTTCCATAAAAAGATCTTGTTTTATTTTTGCACATATTTATTTATGAATGAGTATTATTATCTTATTTTAGCAAGAATTTAGACAAATATCTTGATAACTGATCTTAATACATATTTATTTTTTACTCCTCTTTTTTGTGATAATATTTGGTAGACCATTTCTAGCACTCACATCAATGTTATTGTGTTTAAATTTGGAGACTCTGGAATTTATAAGGAGGTTGGGTAATATGCGTGTGTGTCACATCAATGTTATTGTGTTTAAATTTGGAGCTTGTAGATCTTATGAAAAGGTTGGGTAGCGTGGGTGCGTGTGTGAAGAGCGCTACTTGCATGATTTTGTTGAAATACTTCATCAATTGATGGATTTTTTTCTTTTTATTTTGATTGGCCAGATTAAATGGAGAGACCAAAATGCATCAAAAAGCAAGTATAGTTGCCCAAGGCATCGTTTGAGATTGTAATGCTCTGGCGTAGATACACTATGCTGTATTGTTATAATATAGTGTTTCTGTTGAAAATTTCTCTTTATTTTAAATTTTTGGAACTTCTTTTGAGTTTGCAAATTTCAATTGATTGGTCCAAACATTTTCTCAAATGGATATAAAATTGCAAAAAAAAAAAAATGGATATAAAGACCACTTCTTCCAACGTTAACCTAGAAGTTGAGGTTTGTGTGAAATAAATAGAATGATTCTCCTTTAGTATGGTGAGTATTTGATACGAAAGATTAAAAAATTTATATATTGATTAAAATAAGCTTCCAATCATTAATATCTAAAATTTAATAATGTCATATCTTTATTTGAATTTGACCCCAAAAAAAATCATAAATTAGTGTATATATAAGAAGATCAATAGAAATAGGATTTATTCTATTATTTCATATGTTGATAACATTTTTCTTACATATAATGACCGATTTGGTGTATGATGTAAAATAATTTTTTAAAATAAATTTAAAATAAATAATATGAGTGATACATTTTATATCATTGGGATGATCCATCAAGATAGATTGTAAGATATTTGGGCTTATTTATCAATAAATTTTTAAAGAGATTTTGGATGAATAATTATTCACAGAGTTAACTCCCATTATAAAGAATGATAGACTCAATTTGAACAAATACTCAAAAAAAGCCTTGAAAGGAAATAAATGAAATAGTCCATATGATTTCATTATTAAAAGCCTGATATATGTTCTAATTTGTGTAATATGTAACATTGCTTTTTGTGATGAAAATATTAAAAAAACATCGGATTAATTCAAGTATTGATCACTGGAGATTTGTAAAGAACGTGGTAAAGTATTTTTAATGCATCAAAGATTACATACTTACGCGTAGATAAACTGATAATTTGAAAGTAATTGGCTATTCGAATTTGAACTCTGCTGGATGTATTACTTCATGTAAAATAATATTTTGATGTATTTATATTTATCGATGAAACTGTATCTTAGAAAAGTACAAATCAAGCCTTAATTGCTACTTTTATTATAGAAGCTTAGCTTATTTCTTATTTTGAGGTTATAAATTATAATATATGGATGCAAAATTTGATACTTGGGCTTTGCATTGTGGATTCTATTTCTAGACTATTGAAGATATATTAAGATAATTTAGTTACTATTTTTTAGTTAAAAATAATAAAAGTAGTTGTTAAAATAAATGTATCAATATTAAATTTTTAACTATAAATAAACATATTAAAGAAAAGAAAGTTGTCATTATAAAACTTAGTATTGATTTGATTATTGTTGATCATTTAACAATCCATTGTTGAGATTCAATGACCATATAAACAAAATAAAATTATGTTGTATTATATAATTTTTATTATATAAATAATAATATTTTAATAAAATTTTTATGCATTTATGATATTTTTTTAAGATTTGTATGTACATTAATTAATTTATTTTGCAAGATTATCAATTATTCGACTTATAGTAAGTATAAAGTTTATTCATTAAATAATATCACCACATATTGCATAGAACAATATGTTTTTAAGATTTGCATGGAACAATAAAGTTTATTCATTAAACAAAATATACGATAATGCATTGAAGATATTGTTCATTAATAGAGAACCTATAAGTATAATTCATATATTTTATTTCTTAAGAATATAAAATAATTAGTTTTGGTAGCATATCAAACAAAACATAAGAATCAAACCGAAGAATATTGAAATTTTCTCTGCATTTTAATTTTTAAAACTTTTTTTAGTTTAAAAATTTTCAGTTGATTGATCCAAAGGTTTTTTTATTTTGGAGGTGCCTGTAACCACCCACTTCTATCATAAGTGGTAACTATCATCTTATACATTTTGATGGAAAATGCATATAAAATGAAATTTTGAGTTCTTGAGTTTCTAAGTTTGATACTTCAAAAATATATATCTTCTTTAAAGCGTATTGAGGAATCAAAAGATCCAAATCAGTAGAAAATTGGCATTAATTGTAACATGTAGTATTAAAGTCAATTGTATGAAGTTAGTATTCCGATCATTATTTATGTTCATATTTGACATATATTTGAGCATATTTATATATAACCGATTGAGTTATGTCTAACAACATCATCATTATTATAGGACTTAGAATTTGGTTTAGTAATTAAAATCAATTATCTTTACTTAGTAATAATATCCTTGTATTGTTAGAAATAAAACTTTACCAAATAGAGGCTTAAAAATATAAAAGTATAAATCAACAGTGAGGTAGACTAATATATTATAATAGATGTGATAACACTCATTACTCAATTATTTATAATTCTTACTATACAACACCATACTATTGCTAGCCAAGCGTACGCATGACTAAATTATTATATATATTTAACAAGGCTGACATGATAGATCTTTCTTTTATTAAAAATATTATTTAAGTATTTAATTGAAACCATTTTATATTTTATCGTTAATTCCTCCACCGATATATTCTTCGCCGCCGTCTCTATCACCAGAAATTCAACCTCCAATGCTACCTCCAACTCCAGCTCCGCCACCACTGTCACCTCCTTTTCCTCCCCCATGACCACTGCTACTACTACCGCCTCCATGGCTTGCTCCTCTAACTCCTTCAACACCACCACCGGTACCAATCCCTACCTCAACACGTCCTCCGCCACCAATTCCTCCTCCAACACTACCGCCACCACCAACATCTCCCCCAACACCTCCCCCACCACCTACCCCGACTCCAACCCTACCTCCAACACCAACTCCACTTCTTACTCTACCTCCAACCCCACCACCGCCACCAACGCCTCCAGCAACACTACCCCCACTGCTTACACTGCCGCCACCGCCAACGCCTCCTTCACCACCAGCTCCACTGCCTACTCTGCCTCCAACCCTACCTCCACTGCCAATTCCACCCCCAATCCCACCGCCACCAATGCCTCCTCCAACACCACCTCCACCACCTACTCCACCTCCTACCCCACTGCCCCCACCAATGCCTCCTCCTACTCCACCGCCGCCACCAACTCCTCCACCAACACCACCTCCAACGCCACCGTCGCCACCACTGCCACCACCACCTCCACCTCCAGCCCCACTGCCCCCACCAATGCCACCACCTACTCCACCTCGAGCCCCACCGCCTCCACCAATGCTTCCTCCAACTCCACCTCCAGCCTCACCGCCGCCACCAATGCCTCCTCCAACACCTCCTCCACTGCCTACACCACCACCAATGCCTCCTCCAACACCACCTCCACCACCTACTCCACCTCCAACTCCACCGCCAATGTCTCCTCCACCTCCTCCTCCTACTCCACCTCCAGCTCCACCACCACCTCCTTTCCCTCCCCCATGACCACTACTTCCACCACCACCTCCACCTTCACCTATACCACGACCAATCCCACCCGCACCACCTCCACCACGTGCTCCAGCTCTAACACCACCACCACCACCAATACCTCCCCCAACACCACCTCCTCCTCCTACTCCACCTCCAGCTCCACCACCACCTCCTTTCACTCCCCCATGACCACTACTTCCACTGCCACCTCCACCACGACCAATCCCAACTCCACCGCCTGCTCCACCTCCAACACCACCGCCACCACCAATACCTCCTCCAAACCCACCTCCACCTCCAATTCCACCACCTGCACCTACTCCTCCACCAACTCCACCCCCGATACTTCCACCTGCACCTCCTCCTGCCCCAATGCCACCACCCCCTCCAACTTTTCCTTTGTCCTTCTCCCAACTAGCAATGTCCTCTTCCTCAAGTCTCCTTCCATGTGCTATTCCTATTACAATCAACACCACGACAGCTGACATCAAAGACCCTCCAACACATCTCGAAAGCCTCCCCATTCCCTAAGTTTTCCTCCAAAATAACCACAACGATATTGACAAAATATTACTGCTAATGCTTGATCCCTTGTTTCAAACAAAAACGTAGCTCGAGTGTTGTTGAAATATGACGAGCGATCCTACCTCTATTTATACTAGAGAGGAGCACTGTTGGACGATACCTACGTGTCCCCTGCGAAGCAAAAAAGCGCCGTTAATTTTAAACGTGTTTTAGCCCCTTAATGACAACGGCCCGGCCGCTGCTTTTTTTATTAATGGTGGGGTGACTAGTGCGTGATTTCCTCCCTTCCACTGTCCCCAACAGCTATTCCTTTCCCATTTGAAACGCAATGAGCCTTATCTCTCGAACAATTAAAGCAGTGCAGTGAATGATTGAACATTTTATATAATTGTTGTCATCAGATTAAACTGAAATAATACGTTTAAGTTTTTTTACATACCCTACAACTACATTTTATTTTTATTTTTTTCAAAAGATTAAAAAAAAAAGAGGATTTCATGGTCTTGTAATTTCACAGCCTTAGTCTATGCTTTAAGACGCACCTTATTTTTTAGGAAATTTTGTGATGTTTTTCTTGTTAGATCATTGCGTAGATATCCACCCACCTTTTATTGAAATTTTAGTTTTTAAAAATTAAACTTATGACAATCTCATATTTACTATAAGTAAAATAAAAAAATATATTTTTCTTTTAACTTCAATTTTACAAATTTAAACTTGATATAGAATTTACACCTTGATATAAAGATAAAAATTTTAGTATATTACACTTCACTTCGTATAAGTGTAATTATGAATTTATTATATTAGGTAAATATTAACTTCAATTTTAAAATAAGAGTAAAATAAAGTAATATTACATAATTTTGATTGGAAAAAGGGAAAAAATATATATACATGTAGTTTATCAAGGCATTTAGGTGAAGTCACTGCCAATGAAGGAGCTCATTTCATTGCCTATAAAATCAGTTCTTCCCTAGACGAAAGAGTCCCATATTTCTTAGAGCATGCATGCGCAACAGCTTACAGGGAAGAAGTCAGTCCTCCGCCGGTTCACGTTGGGTTGTTTAGACGGCCAAGCCTTGCCTTAACACTATCCGAACTCCATTTTTAGAGATGGAGCAGAAATTATATATTCAAACTATTTTTCGAAATTGCTTTTTGAAAACGACAACGAACATCTCACGCGTTTACTTCCATTTGTCACTGAATCAAAGGCATTTTTACCTTTTTCCACTTCGAAAGGGGGAGAAAGATCTAGGGCGTACTATTTCTTTACGACTTTATCATCAAGAAATCAAAATTGACATCCACTCGCCATTAGTGGTGGACAGATAATTACCCCTCACACATATTTGAACACCTGCAGTTCTGGAGAATGCTAGTCAAATGGTCAGATAAAGAGATTAGATTAAGCAAATCTCATCCAATTTCGATGGCCTTATCATTACAGTTGCTGGAGAAGGCAAACAGTATGTGCGTAATCATGTAAACAAACGCATTCTGCTGCTGGAGAACCAATACAAAATGGGCCTAAATGGACAGCTCCACAGACAATAGGCCCTACCTCATGGGCCTACATAAATGGGCTCAACCAACGCCCAATTGCAGCCCTCCGAGGCCCAAGTTGACAGAGAAAGTGCTCACAGAAATAAGCATGCGCTCACTTAAGCCCGTGAAGGCCCGGAACCTAAAAGCCCCAAAGTGGGAGGCAGCCAGCCCTTCATGGCTCTCTCATCCTAAGTGTTGGGATAACAGCATGAGAACAGAAATACATTCATTCATTACAAGAGACCAGAAATTGCTACAACGGGAGAGGCTGCAAGTTGGAGTTGTGATCAAATTTTGGGGTTTCAGAGTGACCTCTATCATCCTCAAGGAGAAGCGCCTTCAATGTTCCCGTGTCTTTCAACCAAGCTGCCACCACAGCTCCTGTCGACACGAACCTTCCTATGTTGCACCTGGTGACCTGAAAGGGTGCACCAATCCCACTGAGGAGGCCTTCAACTGCCCGTCTAAGGGCCCCATTGCCAATTATTTTGCTGTGTTTGCCCCACCCTGTCAAGATGCTGCTCACAAAAGTACAGCTAATCAGCTTGCATTATCCTCTATCAATACCCAAATAAATGCAAATAAATGCAGGAACAGACTCCTACCATATTGGGGGTCACAGACACCAATATTAAAGCTTGAAGTCCCACTAATGGGGTTGACTATATGAATCGGTTTTTACCACTCCACTCAATTTAGTGTAATTTCCTTTGAGAATAGAAGCACTCTTAACTTACGGTAGAACTATCTCTTCCTCTCTATAAGTGTGAATAGTTGACAGACCTTAACAGCTTTGGCAGCTCATGGCCTTCAAAGACAATTGAGTGTATATAAAGCAACCATGCGTGAACCATTGCCCGAGCAGCCCCAGAGGACATGAGGTGCAAGTCTAAGCAAGAATCAGACCACACATTCTCCCACACATTGCGGTGTTTTCCTTCCAGCACAACCAGCTGGGCACCTCGTCTCTATGGATCACAAAACAGAAACAAAATGATAAAACATTTCAATTTGCTACAAAAGAAAGCATGAACCTTTAAACATGCCTCAGATAAAAAATTGCAAATCAGTATCAGGCAGGGCATTCACGAAGAAAGAGAAAATAGTAACGTGCGGGCAGTGCAGAAGGCAAGACATCCTTCATACCAAGGCGTCAGACACAATATCAATCAAACTACAGTAATACCAAACAGCATGAACATCGACTAAACCTGGCATTTGTTAAATCAAGGGATGATTAAGGTGCCTGGTTACACTTTCAGCATGAAATTTTCTACCATTTCACCAATAATTTTCCAGCCACAGGCAAAATACAACCTTCCATTTGTTCTCACTGTCAGAACCTTACAAACTAGAAGTCGCTCCCACAGAAATTTGTAAGAAGCCTTGACCAGACTAAGTCAAATAGCAGTATGATTGTTCACCAAAAAATTAAGAGCCTTTACAAAATAGTAAGAGTAGGCAATTGTAAAATAACACTTGCACAGCTGGAAGCTAATGAAATGTGGATAATACAAAAGAAAGCATTCCCTCATGAAGGTTGTATAAGAGACAATGGAGCAACCAATGCAATTACCCATATTCTGGAATTATTCTGATGAGGAATGCCAGAAAGGCAAGAAACTTACATGCCCAATTAATTACTGTTTCTCATTACTATTATTTACACCAGAGAAAAGAAGTAGCCCATCATCTATGATGTGCAACCATGCAATAGAAGTTCGAAGCCACAACCAAATCTTACCTGACGAAAATGCCATAACACATCAGTTAGAGCATTATAGAAGGCAGAGGCAGTCGATGGGTCTATTTGCTTAACTTCGTCAAAAAGGGACTGGGCTTGAAGCCAGACATTTTCCCTTTGTCCTCTAAGAAGTCCATAAACTACTCCATAGACCCGATCATCGAACAAGCGGAGTTCTTCTAATAGCCTAGAAGCATCCTCGAATGAATTACACTGGCTGCATTGACCAACTTAAGCTGATGAATCCATGATAAACAAAATGCAAAATGAGGCCAGATACAGTTTGCCATTGGAATTGTGTAATCTGATTTATCCATGGGCACATGCAAACTATCCCAAAATGCAGGCTGAGTTCAGGCCAGTTTTAGCAAGTTTGAGATTCAGTTCCGGATGATCAAATGAAGGGGATAATATAAATAAAAAAAATGGATCAGTGAATTAATTTTACTATCAAACAAGCACAGTTCTCTAAATAGCATAAAAGCATCCTAGAATGAATTGCACAGCTGGCACAGGAAACCAATTTATGCTGATAACCCATTGTATTTGCCGCGGTGAAGGGGCAAACCAATGCATGATGAGACGAGATAGTAAATGCCATTGCATAGTGTAGTTTGATATGTCAATGTACACAAGCATACTATCTCAATTGTAATCTCCAGAATATTGGTCGCGAGCTGAAATTGAGTTTTCATCCCAGAAAAAAAGGTGTCATAAAAATGTCTTAACAATGAACAGTGTAATCAATTAACCCCACAGAGTTGCTGTGCAACTGGGAAGAAAGGATAGCAATTCAATAGGATTGTGAGACATAGGAAAACGAAAAAGGAGGAATGAGGGGTGATGACATTTGTTGATTGTCGGTTGCCAGCAATGGACAGTTCCTGAGCACGGACCTAGAGGTTGACCCACATCGGTACCTGAATCATATATTTGAACTGCTCCAGACTTGTATAGGATTGTGGGATTATTACTATGCATAGTTGAATTATCTAAAATAGGGTAAAATATCCTGGAAACCTCCGAAAAAGTGTAAAGATGTCTTCCTTGTAAATATCTAGATATCTGGTAGAATATTCTAGAATGAGGAAGATAGCGGTGAATTCTAGAGATGGTATCTCGAAGGAATATCCTCAGAAAAATCTAGAAACTTTATCCTAACCATCTATGTGGGATAATCTTGGTTATTGATTAAAGAGGTAGATGCGAGAAACACCACTATAAAAGGGGAGTAGGACTTTATTTGTAAGACACCAAGCAAGGAGTTCTCAAGTAATACAATTTCTTCATTCTTCCACACTCTTCTTTGTGCTTTCGAGCTTGTTCCTTGGTATTCATATCTCACTTCAGAGTCACTTAACTTGTGTCTAATTGTGAAAGCTTGGCTAACTTACTAGATCCAAAGTGGTAGTGATGCTAAGTGCCACACATGTGAACTAGTTAAAAGTGTCATCCCATGACACATGATATCAAAGAAAAGTTACAAGAAGGATCATAATTATATCCGGAGACAAATGAAGGATTATAATCTCTTCCGAAGTTGTTAATAAGCACGGTTAGGATCATGCCCAAGAAAAAAAGGATTCGTCCAAGGGGAGAACTTTCTCCAACGACACTTTAGTTAGCTTTGATGCCAAGATAGCTAGAGTGGAGATTGTAGTGGGTGATACTCATCAGCGCCTCAACACCCTTAACTCTAGGGTAGAGGGCACGAAGATGTTGAAGGTTTGGCTGCATGTTCCAAGAACACTCAACTCCTTGGTTGACTCATTAAAGAAAGAGATGGAGGAGTTTCGTGGCCCAGTAGTGCAGGAACTCCACTCCTTATGGGAGAAGATCCACAGATTAGAGGCAAATCTAACCGTGTGAAAGGTGGCAATGGCAAATGGTGAAAGGGGAAGCATCATCCCTAAGGTGAAAGTCCCAAAACCTCCGAAGTACACTAGTAAGTGTGACGCTAAAGAACTCAATAATTTTATTTAGTAAATAAAACATTATCTAAATGCAATGTCCATTAATAACAATGCCACAAAAATAAGCACTTATACTCTATATCTTGAGCATGATGCCATGCTACGGTGGAGGAGGCACAATGGTGACATTGATCAGGGTCTTCACCCTAGACACATGGGATGAGTTCAAGAGGGGACTCAAGCGCCTGTTCTATCTCAAGAAAACCGAGGAGATGACCATGAAGAAGTTGTGTGCCCTTAAGAACAGTGGAGCCATCAACGACTACATTAAGGAGCATTCCACTTTGATGCTAGAGATCTCTGACATGATGGAAAACTGCCACATAATCTACTTTATGGACAGCTTACAAAAATTGGTGGAACAAGAGTTAAAGCGGAGGAATATTCAAGATCTTACTTCGGCCATAGAGATAGCGGAGTTACTAATAGAGTTCCAATGTGACATGAAGAAGGACATGCCAAAGAAAAGCACTTCCAACTAAGGTGAGGGAGACAAACCCCACTACAAGGGAGGTAAGCCACCTACCTATTGAGACAAAGGCAAAGAGAAGGAAAAGGGTAATTTCAACATGGAAGGGAACAAGGAGCAATGAAAGTTTTGACCGCTGGAATGCTTCCTTTGTGGTGGTGAGCACTATGTCCATGACTATCCTCAACGGAGGCAGCTTAATGCTATAGTCTCAGCCTATGAGGAGAGGATGCAAGAGGAAGCACGCATTTGATTGATGTGGTTTTTAAACTCCGTCTCTAGCAGAGCTATTGCGAAGGTAAAGACCAACGAAGCCTCGAAGGTGCTGGACAAGCCAAGGAAAGGCTTGATGTTTGTGAAGACCAAGGTGAATGAAGCGATCACTAAGACATTGGTCAACACAAGGGTTTCACATAACTATATTGCTGCAAGCGAAGCCACGAGGTTGGGATTACAATACACCAAGGAGCTAGGCTGGATGAAGCCCGTCAACTCTTCCTCACAGCCTATTGTAGGTGTTGCACATAAAGTCCCTATTCACTTAGAAGAATGTAAGGGCACCGTGAACTTGATGGTAGTGCCTATGGATGATTACCGGATGGTGCTAGGCATAGATTTCAAGAGTATGGCAATTCCCTTATCCTTCCCAAGTAACAATACTATGCAGATATCGATGGGGCATCAATCTTATGTCATGCCCATCAAATAGAGGAAGATGGAAACTTAGATACTTTTGGCTCTCTAGTTCTCAGAGGGATTCAAGAGAGGCGATGAGTCATATTTGGTGGCACAGAAGGAGGATCTGGACATGCAAAGATCTCTTGAGATACCCAAAGACATCGCTAGAGTGCTCGCAAAATTTAAGAATGTGATGCCACCGGAACTACCGAAGAAACTCCCACCTAGGCAGGAAGTTGACCACCAAATCGAGCTGGAGCTTGAAGCCAAGTTGACAGCTGTGAGACCCTACCATATGACTTCACTAGAGTTGGAGCTAAAAAGCTACATTAAGAGTTGCTAGACGTTGGATTTATTTGGCTTTCTAAGGCCTCCTTTGGTGTCCTGGTACTATTCCAAAAGAAACATGATGGAAGTCTTCATATGTGTATCAACTATTGAGCACTTAAAAAGGTGAGTCTGAAGAATAGTATTCAATCCCAATGGTGAATGATCTTTTCGATCGACTTGGGAAAGCCTGATGGTTGTTCAAGCTAGACTTGCAATTCAGACACTGGCAAGTATGAATTGCGGATGGAGATAAGCCGAAGTCGACATGCATTACGAGATATGAATCTTTTGAGTTCAATCCCAATGGTGACTGATCTTTTCGATCGACTTGGGAAAGCCTGATGGTTTTTCAAGCTAGATGTGACGGAACGGATTTTTTTTTTTTTTTAATTCCGTCATTTATAACACAGGATCACAGATACCATCTAGGAGGGGGAAAAACATAAAACAGTGAACCGAGGCCCAGCAAGGTACATGCAGGTACATAGTAAAACATGTATGCAGAACATAACTCAGCAAAACATGTACTATCACACATAAAATTACAAATGCTATAAGAAAGTTATTCATAACAGAAACATGATACAGACATATACAGAAACGGTCATCGAAAATCAAAAATCAATGTACTTATATTCCAAAAAACAGAAGTCGGTCTTAGTTTTACAGAAAACTCATCTTTATCGGAACCCGCTAGTAGGATCTAGCGAAGGGAGCGAATAATCAGGATAGATTGTGTTCTGTTCACTCCACACAATCTAAGGTCACACATACTGAACAGAAATATCCCATCTCACGGGATCTTTCCCAACCCATAGAGGGACGGAACATAACAGAAGCCGCCATCCACATTGTAACGCCCCGAGGAGGAGCGGACCACGTATAACTCCATGGACGGAGTTGCCCTAAGGCCACACATACTGAATAGAAATATCCCATCTCACAGAA
>JAOVVI020002259.1:0-21576 GCA_028571085.2 Nepenthes alata
AGAACTCGAGTCCTATGATAATTTGGATACAAATATAAGTTCCTAACTAAATATGACAAAACTTTTTAAAATAAAATAAAATCAAATCAAATAAAGGCAAATCAAATAAAATCCCAACATAATAAAATTAAATAAAATCGTAATCTTTTAAATAAAATAAAATCAAAGGGAATCAAAGTAAATCTTTTCTAATTTGGTATAGTTTGGATGTCTGCATCAATTTTTCTCGAGTGGTTGGAACTCGACTCTGCCGAGTTAAAACTTTAGTAGTGAACTTTCCATCCGCAAGCCGAGCAGCAGTGTAAGCGGCCGCTAATGTTGATAGACATGTGAGAGGGGAGCCGAAATTGGACTGAGTTGCCAATATCATCTGAAGATGTGCAATAAAAAATGTCATCTGAACCTGCATAAGAGAGCTTTTTCTTATCCTTTTTGTTTTTTTTTTCTATTTTTTTCTCCCTTTTTTACTCCCTTTTTTTTCTCTCTTTTTTTTTCTTTTTTTTGGTTTTTTTTTTCCTTTTTTTAAATTTTTTTCCACATGCCCTTCTTTATTTTTTTTTTCTTTTGTTTTTGCCTGCCTTTTACCTCACTTGGGCTTCATAGCCCATTTCACACCTCGCACAAAGGGCAACGGTGCAAATGCTCTACTCGCGGCGGCGACGGCCTCTTTCGGTCGGTCAGGTGAAGGTGACGGCAGCGGTGACACGAGCGACTTCGACAACATTGAAAGTGACGTTGAAGATGATGACAAAGAGGATGGTGAGAAGGTGAAGACAACGAAAATGTAGACGGAGAATCGGCTCAACCTGATTCCAATTCGGGCCTTCTCTCTTGACTCCTTCTCTCACTCTTTTTCTTCTCCTGAAGGAAGGTGAAGGCTTGGGTTTTGGGTTGGGCTGTGGTTTGGCTTGACTTGACGACGACTGGATTGGTGGTGATTGCGGTGGTCAGCGGCGGCGTGGGGAGGTTGTTGCTCCGGCCTCTGGCGGTGGCGGCTCCGATTGACTGCAGCGGCCGCTTCATGCTTTTCTGCCGCTATGCTCTCTCTCTCTCTCTCTCTTTAACAAAGACAGTGAACGTCTTTTTTTTGTGTGACAGAGGGGGCGCTAAAAAAATCACCTTTTTTAATTTTGACAATATAAGAGGAGGCAGTGGTGGTGGAGATGGACCGGCAGATGCACAGTAAGACCTTTGTAGGGTGGCCAATGGGTGGTGGGACAGCGGGCGGCAGAGTTAGTGATGTTGCTGGTTGCACGAGACGAATGTGGCAGGCTAGAAAGTGGATGGCGGTGCTGGTGGGGTGGTACCGATGCTGGTGGGGATGTGTGGATGCTACTTGTAAGGATGATTTAGTTGCTGGTGGGGTGGTGATGGTGCTGAAGGTAAAAGGGTAGGATTTTATCTCTGATACCAAATTGATGTATGGAGAAGGAAAAAAGTATAGAGAAGAGCAATAGAGGGGTAGAGACAAGAATAAGATTAGAGGGATAGAGACAAAAAAGAGATCAAACCAAGGGGGAGAGGAGGGAAAAGTCACGAATAACCTATTGCATTCGTTTTATCAAAATATTCATTCATTCATCAATCATTAATTCAAATAATAAAATTAAGGTTCTTATATAGAGAATTTTAGTCCTAGGATAATTTGGAAACACATATAAGTTCCTAACTAAATATAACAAAACTTTCCTAAAATAAAATAAAATAAAATCAAATAAAGGCAAATCAAATAAAATTGTAACATAATAAAATCAAATAAAATCGCAATCTTTAAAATAAAATAAAATCAAAAGGAATTAAAATAAATCTTTTCTAATTTGGTATAGTTTGGATGTCCGCATCAGTAAGGCTCCAATTTTTGGTTTACTCTTGCAGTTTGACCATCCTCTTGAGGGTAGTAAGCGGTTGATAAGTGAGGTTTGGTGCCAAGTTGCTTGAAAAGTTGTTGCTAGAATAGTCTTGTAAAACGTTTCTCTATCTGATGTGATAGCCTTGGGTAAACCATGTAGTTTGAGAATGTTATCTAAGAAATTCTTGGCTACCACAACTGCCTTAAGAGGGTGTTTCGAAGGTAGGAAGTGAGTTTATTTAGTGAATTTGTTGACCACTACTGTGATAGTATCTTTCCCATTGGAAGTGGGTAAATGTTCTATAATATCCATAGTGATGGTAGACCAAGTTTGGATGGTATAGGCAGAGGTTGTAGTAAGCCAGGGTATGGGCGTCTCATGTTTATTTTGCTGACATGTTTCACAAGAACAAACGAGGTGAATTTCCTATTGATGAAGTCCATGCCAGTAGAACAATTGATGAGCTCTTTTATGTTGACAAAATTCCAGAGTGCCCCCTATTGGTTAATCATGCATGGCATTGAGCAGCGTTTGTCTCAACTCTGTGTTGGTACCTAATTATATAGTCTGTTGTGGTACTTTGTAAGTTTTGAACTGAAAGAAATTAGTGGTCTGCATTTGGGATCTATCAACAGAGAAGTTTGTAGGGAGGATGCTAATGGATCCTGTAAATAACTGTGTCAGCCACTTCTTTGAGCCATTCTGGAACAACCATCAATGCTGCATCATGAGTTAGTTCCTTGTGCTGTCTTCACAATGCATAAGGTACAATGTTGTCTGCTCTTTTGTACCAAATGTGATACTACAAAGTAAATTGGCAAGGCTTTTATGCCAAAATACAGATGTAAAATTTTGTTCTGGAAGATTTTTCCCAAACTTTCTTGATCTGTTTTGATGATAAATGAAAGATGCTGCAAAAATTGGTTCTCTTTGTCACTGCCAATAGGATTGCAAGTAGTTCTCTCTCATAACTGGTAAACCGTGATTTTTTGGTCCAAATGGTTTGCTGATGAAGACAATTGAGCGGCCATGTTGTTGTGGAACTTTCTCTTACCAGAATTGGATGCTTTCATCTCAATAGTAAATGCGGCTTTGAAATCTTATATGGCTTTGAAATCTTATATGGCCAAAACAGGTGCTGTTGTCATTGCTGTTTTGAGTGCTTGAAAAGCTGCTATAGCTGCTTCAGTCCACTTGAATTTGTCTTTTGTAAGAGCTGTGATTGGCTTAGATAATAGACCGTAGTTGGTTGTAGTATCCTGTGAGTCCTAAAAAGCTTCTGAGTGCCTTGGTAGAAGTTTGTAGAGGTCAATTCAGCACAGCTTCCACTTTATCTGGATCAGTTGCTACACAAACTCCTGAAATAATGTGTTCCAAATGCTCTACTTGCTGTTTAAATGAGCATTTTGACATTTTTGCTAAGAAGTTTCTTGTGCCAGAGAATAGATGAGACTTTCAACAAGTGGATTAAATGTAGCTCAAAAGTGGGACTGTATACTAGTATATCATCAAAGAATACAAGGACAAATTTGTAGTTTTTTTTAAGAAGGTAGTGTTCATAAGGGATTAAAATGAAGTTGGTGTATTTGTGAGACTAAATAGCATGACCAAGAACTCATAGTGGCCTTGATATGTTTTAAAGGCAGTTTTGTGTATGTCTATGGGATGCATTTGAATTTGATGGTATCTTAATCTAAGGTCCTGTTTGGAAAAAAGATAAGCTCCATATAGTTCATCTGATAAATCCTCAATAATGGGAATTGAGAACTTATTTTTCATTGTTAAGTTGTTTGGCTGCCTATAATCTACAAAAAATCACCAAGATCCATCTTTTTTTTCTTTAACTGGGAGCATTGGTGAACAATATAGGCTTGTGCTAGGCTGGATTACTACTGTTTTAAGCATATATTGGATCTGGTTTTCAGTTTCATCCTTTCGAATGTGATTGAACCTATAAGGTTTGAGGCTTACAGGTTGTGCATTTGAAATTAAGGGAATGTGGTGGTCATGTGATCTTTATTGTTGGAATGTTAGAAACATCATTGAAAGAAAAAAATACGCTGAATGTTTGTGTGAAACACCTGTGAAAAGCCAGTGCTGATGGTGAAAAATTGTGCTATAAAACCTTATCCCAATTGAAGTCATTTACACAATTTTTTCCTTGAAATGCTTGCTAAGGAAGCATCCTTAGTAGTTCCATGTAACACAAATCTTTTTGCCTTTGTGTTGGAAATAAATAGTAAGCTTGGAGAAATAAAAAGGATGAGGCTATATTGGCTTAGCCAATCTACTCTATGAACCATATCATATCTCCCTAATTGGAGGATACAAAAGTCAGCTTGTAAGCATTGTCCATGCATTTTCCATGTGAACATACGGCATTGGGAATCACTGATCATTTGATTTCTATTGGCCACTATTCCTCATAAGGGAGTTGTTTGCATTATTGGAAAGTTAGTAGATGAACATTTGGGTTCATTTGTTTTGATGTCGATGCCAATAAGTTTCGTATTTTCTATTATGTGGTCTTCATTGAAAACCAATCTTACTTCAAGTCTCGGGTCATCTACGATTCCACTTTAATCATATTTCTGACTATTGATGACATACTTTATTTTATTGATCTATTTAAGCTAGAAATTGTGTATTAGAGATGTCATCCACGACTTATTTTTGACCTTGAACCGTCGTCTAACTCCACTCCACTCGCATCTTAACAGTTAACTTGGATTACTCATCCTTTTGATAGGCATGATTTTTCTCATACCACTCATTAGGCAACTTTTGGTACTACTCTTGTAGCTTACTCTTCGGTTTCTACTCAAAAGTGTTGACAACAAGTTATGCAAGACGAGCTTTAGGCTCTTCTAGACAACCACTCTTGGGATATCGTATTGTGTCCCGCTTGAGTCAATCCTATTGGATGCAAATGAGTATATAACATTATGTTGTGGTCTGATGATTCTATCGAAAGATATAAAGTATGATTAGTAGCACTTGAAAATTGTTAGGAATATGGTCTTGATTATGAGGAAGCTTTTACTGCAATGGCTAAAATACCTACTGTGCTCACTATTGTGGCTATTGTTATTTCGAAAGGATAACCCAATTGACAGATAAATGTAAAGGATGCATTCTTATATAGGGATATAAAGGAAGAGATCTACACGACTCTCCTTGGCCTGTTCACTTATCACTTCTTTGAGGTTTGTAGGCTAAAGCATTTCTTATAGGGCTTTAAGCCACCCTTGCGAGCATTGTTTAAAAAATATCTTACCACTCATGATTTCAATTTTATTCAAAGTCAGTTTGATTTCTTATTTTTTCTTCAAATAACTGCTACTGGAATCCTTACACTTTTTGGATATGTGGATGATATTGTTATAATTGGAACTAATAATCAGTGATATAGTAGCTGCAACAACACCTCAATACTCCTCTTCATATGAAAGATATTGGCTTGCTACTATATTTTCTTAGACTTGAGGTATAACTTACTCTTATAGACGCTCTTTTGCACCAGCATCCATCTACTCAGGGGATTATTACTTTAGCTGGTCTTCAAGTTGAAATTCAGTTCTTACACCTATGGAGGTGCATTTAAAGGTCCAATAATAGGAAGCATGCTTATTTTTTGATCTATTTATGTATCAACAATTGGTAGGGTGTTTGAAATATTTGAGAACTACTCAGCTAGATATCTTTTTTGCAATACAGCAGTAAGTCAGTTTATACAAGAGCCTAAACATGCATACTTTGTCGTAGTAAAATGCGTTGTTCATCACCTAAATGGTGCCTCTGGTCGATGATTTTTCTTTTCGACTGAGAATTCTCTCAAATTAATGAGATTTAGCAATGCTGATTAGGTTGGTTGTGCAAATACTTGTCTTTTGGTTATTGGCCGATATATGTTTATTGGTAATACTCTCATTTTTAGAAGAGTAAGAAGCAAGTTCGGGTATTAAAATCCTCCACTGAATTTGAGTACCATGTTTTGTGTTTAGCTTATTTGGAGATTGTTTGGTTGAGGGGCATGTTAGGGGAACTTGGCTTTCCATCACTCAAACCTACCTCCTTTCATATTGATAGGACCAGTATTATTCAGATTGCCTCCAATCTGATCTTTCATGAGTACGCAAAAGTATATTAAAGAAGTTTGTGACTATATTCTTAAAGCATTTGAGCAATATGTGATCATTCTTCCTCACATCTCTACTCATCTTCAAACGGTAGACGTTTATACGAAGTCTCTATCGAGATTACATTAATTCATGGTTAACAAATTCAATTTTTTGATTGGCTAGCATCAATTTGAGGTGGATATTAGCAGGGTCAACATAATTATAGTTACCATATATTGTATACATTTTCCTTTTAAGATTATTTTAATTTATCGTAATTAATTGTAATTGATTATAACTAAGATTTAAATTATTAAGGTGGTTGATTGTAATTGGCCATAATTAGGGAAGTAATTTTCTATTTAATGAGAAGGAAACCTTCAGTTGATGGCATTCAGACTAATTGATAGTTTTCTATCCGCCTCCTTCCATGATTTTGACTTAATGATAATCCGACCTCAAATTGAGTTTTGTGAAGTATTTCGTGTTGCTTAACTGATCAAATAAGTTATTAATCAAGGAATAGGACAATGATTCTTCACGATTACCTTGCTTAGAGTCCAGTAGTAGATACAAAGACATAAGCTCTCATCTTGCTTCTTTTGAAATAGAATAGGAGCTGCATAAGTTACTTTTGTGAGGCTAATGAACCGTGAGCTGATTAAGCCATCCAATTACTTTCGAAGCTCCTCTAACTCCTAGTTGCCATCCTATACGCTCGTTGAGCAGGCTGTCTGGCGCCTTGTGTCAGTTCAATCTAGTGTTCCACTAGTCTCTGTGAAGAGAGTTCATTGGGCAACTCTTTTGGCATCAACTGCTCTAAGTCTTCTAAGAGGTGATTGACTTCAAACGACGGCAAACCAACCTCAACTTCTTCCTTCATTGGCAGAGTTGCGAGAATGGTAGGCTCATCCTTTTTTAGTCCCTTCTTCAGCATAGTGTGTATAACACCTGGTCTTTTCCTTTTCACTTTGACTACTTCAACTTTTGAGAGGCATTCACCAAGCATGGACATTCATTGTGAGTAGTATTGAGTTCAAGTGAGGCATGTGCACATCCCTAGTCACCTTAAGGAAGTCTATTCTTAGTATTAGGTCGAAGTCATCCATAAATATTATTGTGAAGTTTAGCTTCCTATACAGACATTGACTTAATGTCAAAGGTGGGCTTTACCTTTGAGTTAATAGCTTTCCCACTACGACCATCTTGCTCCATCCGCACACGTAGTCATTTCGCTTTGATCCTAGTCACAAAGTTGTGCACCGGTGTTAACTGTGGTGCAAACACTCTTCCTGTTAACCTATACGTGGTCTGTGGATTCGGTGGATGCCTAAGCATGTTTTCCATGACATAAAGGAGGTAGGCTACGCTAATGGAGCTTGGTCCTCATTCTTCTCATCTTCCTCCAATTTTGGATGATCCTTCTTTTTATAGTGCAATTAGAGCTCCTTTATGTGAGCACTGTGCCACTTTCCTAGAACATGTGAAACACCCCCGGGTATACATCTTACTTGTTGACCTACTAGTGCTTCCCTTGCAGCTATAGCATTTTGTAGGCAGCAAATTCTTTGAGAAGACTTTTGGCTTTACTTTTAGGTTTGTTGACGTTAGATGCACTTTGCACAAGCTTTGAGGGCTTACCATCGTTCCCTTAATTTCATTTGCCCCTCGTGATGGCATTGTCAAATAGTATTTTTGCCACGTTTTGTGCTTCAGTCAAAATCATGCACTTGTTGTCTGAACAACTTCTGGGCACAAAGTTGGAAATTATCAATGAAGTGAAAGATACAATCCTTGTTAGATATATTTTTAATGTCTAACATGCATGTTGAGAAAGCTTTGCTGTAGTCTTTCATTGTTCCCATGTGCTTGATTTTCTTCAAGTTTTGTCGAGCTGTGAATTTGGTGTTTTCCTGGCAGAATTGTGCCATGAGTTCTCTCGAGGTCGTCTCATGAGTTGACACTCAATCTTCCCTAGGAAATCTCCTTGAAGTTGGTGGCCCACCATAGTTTGGCATCACCTTTCGACTATGTCTTTCTCATTGGCACTTAAGCCTTGTCTAAGTCCATCTTTGCTACCCAAAAGTACTAATTGAATCGAGGATGAAGTTGTCAAGCTCCTTCTAATCTTACATGCCACCATTCAAATGAAGTTTTGGAGGCTTGATTTTACCATTACCGAAGGCATTGCCATCACTCATAGCAGCACACAGTAAAAGGTTCACCTTATTGGTTGGATTAGCATTTTCTTCTTGTAGCTTTATTGTTGAATCAAAGATATCTTCACTTAGATCCTTGACCACTTATTCAAACGAGCCTAGTTTGCCACTGAGACTACCTGCCATTTTTCCATCCTAACAAATGTTTTAGTTCGGGCTTCTAGCTAGGTCACGCTTTTATTGAGAGCTTCGAGGTGAGTCATTATGTTCAGATTTACCACATGAGCTATTTGAGTAGTAGTTTGTTGTATTACTTGTGCCATCTTGATCCCACTGTATTTGCTTTTTTTCCCAAAATAGAGGCCTTGCTTACCTCTCATTTTGTAATTCAGGCTTTGATACTATCTGTTGTGGTTCAATTTTTATAGCCTCAATACCATTCAGCACATCCGTGCTTGCTGGGAGCTAGACACAAGCCAAGTTGCCCCCCGAACACACTTTTGTAGGATGCTGGATATTGGGACGCAATCACGACTAAGCAATAGTGTCGAGTACATAGAATGCAAGTAAGATGCTAATTAAAAGTGTAGAAATATAAGCAAAAAATTAATAGTAATAGGCAATAATTAGATATGAAGGAAGATTTTTTAAATTAATCCCCCATATAGAAGATTTTTGTCAATTTGAGTTTTGGGACTAGTATACATTGAAATGCCTCAACTTTCATAATGGTATATATATATTTTTTACTAGATTAAAATTTAAACTAAATTCACCTGTATTTTTAGAAAATACAACGATGCTAAAAAATGATGTAAACATCTATGAGGCTTGGTTTGAATTCTAAAACTAGGCTGGATTGTCTACAATGGTATTTTTTAAACGAAGTTGGAGTACAGTTTGCGAGGATGTTGTTGAGTTTTCCTTTTTTTGGATATATTCCATTAAACAGGCAGGTTTACGATTGTATACATGCTACATTAATCATATTAATTCCTATGAATTTCTATGCAAAGAATGCTAAGGATCTGAGGCCTATCAGCTTGGTGAGTGAGCTTTGTGAATGTCTCACTGACATTTTTATTGGAAGACGTGGATCATTTATTGAAAAGCTTGTTTTTTACTCGAATCATTTTGCTTCCTTTAGATTCTCAAGGCAAGGCGATCCTTTGTCTCGCTTTTTTTCATGCTAAAATCTTGGATAAGTTTGTCAACAAAGCTGTTGAGGGGTTTTTTTTTGGAGGGTTATAGTGAATGATAATATAATTAACATTGAGGAGATCTTGGTGTCTCATCTAATGCTTGCCATGTCACGGATTTTTTATATATATGTTGTTTTTTTAGTGTCATTGATGCTTGTTTGAGCTTAAAGATAGTAAATCTATGATTTTCCAGGTTGGTGATGGCCCTGATCTGGTTATGCTTGCTGCTTCATTTGGCTGCAATTGAAGCTTTTTAGCAGCTAAGTACCTTGGGTTGCCATTTGAATGCAGATCTAGAGATCTTTCAGTGTGGGATCTGGCTATTGAAAAATTTGAATATCTAGTGGTGGCAGATATGTTAAGAATCTTGTGGTGTTTGGCAGGTCACCTTTGAGAAAGAGGTTGTGGAGGGTTTTGACATGAATGGAGTGCGTTTTGGAGGGTAGTGGTTGAAGCTCTTCATGGAAGTAATCAATTTTGATGGCTCTTCTTAGAGCAGGAATTCTGGCATGAGTTTATGGAAGTTTATTATGTTCGGAATATTTCTTACAATTCATTGAGGTCACTGTTGGGCTTGGAATTCAGTCCGTTTAAGCATGGTAAGTGATTAGATGGGACATACTGAAGAATGGCTTTCCCACTGTCTTCAGGCTGGGTATTGAGCAGAGCACTGTTTGCTGATTATCTGGATCTTATGGACGGAATGCTGTTTGTTTCCTGCAGTTAATTGGGCAAAGTCTGAGTGACATGACATTAGTGGATGACCAAAGAAATTTTGGATCATTGATTGACAATCAATTGTCCTGATGTGCATGGTCCTGATTAAGTTGCATGCCATATAAATCATCCACACCAAAATAGCCCCTCCTCTCCCTCCCTCTTGCTAGATACGCTGTTTGTTTCCCCTCTGCTGAGAGTTATCAAATCTAGTGACTGCGACTGAAACTGGGCCCTGCCTCTCCTGCAATCAGTGGCCGTACTGGTGTTTCATAAAGAAAAATGAGAGACAGGAGAGGGTGGGAGAGATATAGAGGGAGATGTGGTCAGTTTTCAATTTTTACAGTTTAAAAAAAAGGAACAAAATTGCTGGAGACAATACAGAGAGGCCTCAATAGTGACACTATATTGGCTGGTCCACCAGCAAGGCCTTCTGCCTTGTTTGTCGGTGAAATCCAAAAGCCCTAATGAACAAGAGAGAGGCAAGAGAGGAGGAGCAGAGAGGGTGAAAGGGGAAGGAGATGGGAGGGGGCTGCTAGTTGTGGGGGATTGGTTGTCGTCAAGGTTTGCTGCTGGTGGCAGAAAGGGGCACAGTCGGCGCTGATCTTTCTATTGGCTTGAAGTTGAGTTAATATCTGATGGGAAAGGGTGAGAGAGATGCCGGGGAAGATGCTGATGGGTTTCACTTTTTAAAGTTAAGAAGGAACAAAAATATCTGGCAGACAAGCTAGCGAATGGTGGTTTACCAGTGAGGCCTTGACGGTGATACTGTTTCATCTTGTTTACTAGTGAAGCCTTCTTTCTTGTGTTGGTGAAGTCCTTTCAGACGAGAGAGAGAGAGGAGAGTGAGAGAGGAGAGAGAAAAGGGGATGGGAGGGAAGGGCTGGTTGGGGGCAGGGGGCTGCTAGCTCGGGGGGAGTGTTTGTGTCAAGTTTTTCTGCCGGTGGCAGAAAGGGATGCTGATCTATCTATTGTTGTAAAGTTATGAACTAACTTCTGATGGGAAGGTAATCAGATGTGGTGAGGTTCATTATAAATGTTGCAATATGGACCGTTGGATATTTTGTTGATGACTCATGCAACTGTCTTGTCATCTCATCAAAAGTGACTTTCTGACCGGAATTATCCTTTATATCTACTGTGTATGTATGTATCTTTGGGTCAGGTTTTGATACATTGCTTCAAACTTGTATCTTCTTGACTGATTATGATGGATTTTGACCTCCATCACCTGTGGTCTTGCCTTTTACGTGGAGATTTTTTTGCACACAAATCCTTACATGAGATGATTCCCAAATAAATTCACATTCTTTATTCTTTTCTCATTATGTTGGTTTTTATTTGTGCCTTGAAATTTGAGCTTTTCCTGGGTTTGATGTAAATTTACTTCTCCATGACTGCTTGGGAGTCTGCTTGGAAGCTAATTGGGGTGGAGTGGGTGCAAGTCAATGCAATCAAATCCTAATTGCAAGTCTTGTAAAGATATTTCTGAAAGGAGAGATTGGAGAGCTGTTTTATATTTATCCATTTTGTGGTTTGTGGGTTCTAGGAGAAATGGAGTTGTCTCCAATGATGGGGCTGTCTGCCTCGTGAAGTTTAATCTTGGTTGGACCCATGGATGGAAATACCAGTATCGATGTCATTGCAGCCGTATCATTATCAATCATTTTTGATGATATATATCGGTATTGGCCATATTCGACGTAATCGTTTTTTTTTGAAACCACGTCAAAACTTTGTTATATATTAACATTTAACCCAAATCATATCTTGCTTATTTAAAATATTATAGACAATTGTATTCATTTCAATGAATACTTTAATACCAAATAATATAATAACAATTAATGGAACAACAAAAGATAGATTTTGAAAGATGATATATATTTGAAATTGTTGGGATTAGGTTTAGGCATGATTTTTTCGATTTGAAGAAATAAAGGAAAATGAGTGCAATTTGGCTTTTGAAAGAGAAGACAATAGAAGAGAAGAGGTGCCTTTTGGAAAGTGGAGTTTAAAAGTGGGTAATGTGTAAAAACAGAAAAGAAATTGGAAATATTGGCAAGTATATTTTTTCTCAGGACCAAGAAATATTAGTATAGGAAAGCCCTATATCAATATAAACCAACCAATATTTTAAATACCGGTTGATATTTTCATCTATAGTTGGACCCAATTACTATTTTCCTGCTGAGATTTCATTACCTTGATTCTATTTTTTCTTTGCTGATTTTCTTGATGAGTTGCATGTAGGCAACTTTGTTGTGTGACTATTCTTTTTGGTGTCCCCTTGCACTTTTTTTAGTACCATATCTTTATCTCTTTTTTTTTTTTCTGTGGAAAAAGGAAAGTAGTAATGGATGTCTGGTCCATGTCTCTTGCTGGTTATGTTGCACATTGATATACTTTTGCCCTTCTGTGATGCTAGGCTAAACTTGCAAAGCTACGGAGAGAACTTTTGGCTCCTCCATCCAAAGGTGGTGGTGGTGCTGGTGAAGGTTTTGACGTCACTAAAAGTGGAGATGCAAGAGTAGGTTTGGTCGGCTTTCCATCTGTTGGGAAATCAACACTCCTTAATAAGTTGACAGGCACTTTTTCAGAGGTGCTTAGTTCTTCTGCCTAATCTTACATATGGAATGATTATAAGCTGATTATATGTTAGTTGCAACTCCATGACGCAGTCTCTCTCATTTGTGCACTCTCTTTTGTAAGTGATTGGGGTTTCTTCTTATGTTGTCTATCCTTTTCTGTTTTTCCACATTTGTTGAGTCATTGGCATGAATGAAGAGTGGTTCATCAAAGACTCAGATTGAACATTTTCTTTGAGGAAAAGAAATCATTTCTATTGTAAGGCTATTCCCTGGAAAGCTTAACTATACAACTGCTTAGTTTGTGATATGAATTTAGGAAATGGAAGAGGAAAAATAGGAAGAGGATAACAATTGACCAGGAATTAGATGGGGGACTTAAAAGCATGAGAAACTGTCTTCAGAGAGATGACACTAGATCTGGGATATTGTGCTAAATTGAGTGGAATAGAAAAAATGAATTTATATAGTCTGCCTCACTTAAGGAGACTCTTAAGGCTTTGTTGCTGTTATTGTATGAAATGAGACTATATGGAGATGTGAGATTGGTATGTTTTATTCTCATGGGAAAGAAGTTCAAGAGGTTTTGGGGAATCAAAGGGAGTGTGCCATGCCAAAAGGAAAGCTTGATGGTGGGGCAAGGAGGGTTTTTTTCTGTTTATGCTAGCCAAACCCAATTCTCAATGTCCTTTCACTGCTGTTCTCCTATACTTTCTAGGAAGCAATCATGATTTTGTTGGATATTGCTGTACAAAATTTGTGGTGTTTGATCCAGTAATAAATACCCCATAATTTGTCTGTTCTTGAAGGTTTTGAAGCTCTTTGCTAAATTGCATTTATAAGAGTAATTGAACATTGTAATAATATTTAAGTTGTAAATGTTCAATAATGCAATATTATACTTCTGGTTCTAGATACCGAACAAACTCTTCTATGATTCTGAGCCCTTCACCCGCCCCCCCAAAAAAAAGAGAAAAAGGAGGAAATCATCCTGGTTCTGAAAATGGGAACTTTTACTCTAGAAACCAAGTCTGCCTCGCTGAATAATTTATGGTTATTTGTCTGCATTGCATGTTTCTGATATCCGATTGTAGTTTTTGATCTTTTGTATAAAATTTTATTGAGCTTTTTATATGAGGTTTAGATCTTTGTCACCAGGGGCATATGCAATTCTTACTGGAAGTCTTTACATGCGCAACCCAAAAAGAATTCCATATTTTAATGACTTTAACATTCTTGATTCCCGTGGGGATTCAAGGGTATCCTTGTGGTGAGCTACCCACTTCCCAAGTCAGCATCTTGGGTTCATTCACCCCCCTCCCTCTATACCGATCAAAAAAAAGGGAAATATTTTTATTTCCATCCCATGTCCTAGCAGCTCTACACCTCTACCCTTTTGTGCCAAGTGCCAACCAAAGAGAAGATGCAAAAGAGGATTTCATTTCTCTCTTGTTGTTGCCTTGGTTTCTTACTGACCTCTAACAATTCCATAATCTCTATGTTTGCAGGTTGCATCCTACGAATTTACTACCTTAACTTGCATTCCAGGTGTGATCATGTATAGAGGAGCTAAAATACAGGTGATGTTTTCCACTGCTAATGTTTTTGTGCCATTCTTAATATGTTAAGCAACTTCACTATTTGTCTCCTTGTTTTATTTTTAAGTATATGGAAAATTAGATTGAACAACCTACTTCATCAATCCCATTTTTGTTCTGCGTTGCTTATTTGTAACGTAACAAAGTTGCTGTGTGACTTCTCACCATTGTTTTTTCGTCGTTATACTGTGTCTCTAATGAAGGGATAGAATGCAGCTCTTTTCAAGTGAGTCTGATCTCCTCCATTTCTTGGTACTCTACCCTCACATTCATATTAATTACGACTCCTTACAAACTTAACTACTTTAACTGGAATAAATAAAAGGTGAATGCAGGCATGACTGATTGATGGGCTAAAGCATTATATTATGAAAATATGACATGGGAAATTATGCATTTCTAAATCCAAGTCCTGGTTTCATGGTACAAAGATGATTTATTGTTGATCTTATACTCCTGTGGTAGTACATGATTGACTTAATAGTCTCTGCTTGTCATATTGTATGATTGATGTTACACAGTTGACATTTTCTGTACATGGTTGATGATATACAGGAATACTATCTAATATTGCCCTTACTTTATGAGTGATGGGACAGGCCTTTATATATTATTTTTCTATCTTGCAGCTGTTAGATCTGCCAGGTATCATTGAGGGTGCCAAGGATGGAAAGGGCAGAGGAAGACAGGTAAATTGGTGGCTGATGAATATGAGTGTGTTTCACATGGAGATAATTTGTTACCTAAAATTAATGTGGTTCACATTAGATAATTTTTTACCGAAATGATTAGTGGTCTTTTCTGTAAATAGTGCACCATAGGTTCTTTGATTAAGGATTTGTTGATGCTTACTGTGTTTTTTATCAAACTGTAATCTTCCCTTCCTCTTGGTTTGATTCTCTGAGTCTGGTCTTGTCTGTATCACTGTTCCCCTTCTCCCCTTCTTCCCTCTATATATCCATCTCTTCCCTATTATCTTTACTGTGATAGATCAACACATATTTTTTTAACAAATGTTGCAAGAAATAAGAAGAGCCATTTGGAAAACAAAAGCAGACAACTTGTCTGTAAAGTGGGCTCTTATCAATCATTTCAATGGGTAGAGCTTGTGCGATTTGCAGAGAAACCAAAGTTGGTGTTGGCTAATGTAGATCATGAATAGTGGAGATGGCTAATGAAGATCAGGAGGAAAATTAGCTAGATTGCTAATAAGCAAGGGGTGCACTCAGTGGCCTCTGCTTATGAGTATCTCCAAGCCAAAACCATGAAAGATGGTGGTGAATAGTCTAGATGACAAATGTGTGCAATGCAATCAGACTTTAAAAAGCATGGATCATATATTCTTTTTATGCCCCTTCACTCAAGATTTCATGGCTGATGAGATGACAAGGGTCAAATTGCATTGCAGAATGTGGCAGTGCATGGAATTAATGTATAGGGGATTAACTATCCAAATGGGAGACTACTTTAGCAAAATCCAGAAGAGCTGTATACACTTTCACAGTTTACTGTCTGGAAAAAGAGGAACGGGGCACTCATAGTACAGAAATAAATACAGCTCTGACTGTGATAGTTCAATTAATAGTTCATAGCATGAAGATGAGAGTTAGAAATGTTGCTTATTGTTTACTGTTACATGATTTTGGTTGGGACATATTCTTTAAGGTCCCCCCAGATATGCCTAGGGTAGATTTTGTACTTTGGGTGAGTAACCCCTTCGGGTGTGCTTGTGGCTAATTTAGGTACCTTTTTGGAAATATTAAAGAAATGGCTTATTTGCCTATCAAGAGAATAGAAGTTAAGCATTGGAGCAATGGTAATTACTTCATTTTGTCCTAACATTCATAGGTTTAAAGCATAGAAACTGTCCCTGTGAAATACAGGGGTGAGGCTAATACAACAGCCCCCCTGGTGACACGCTTGGACACCATTTTAAATGTTGCAAGAAATTCCTCAGAGTGATCGAGTGCATTTTCCTTATCCATTTATGGCTCAGAATAAAATTCAATTTTTAAGTATTGGTTGCTGTTTAATTTAAGCGTGCTGTTGTGGACGTTATGCTGTGGCTTTGGCTGTTGCCATGGCAAAAAGGATCTTTTCAACTGCCGTAGTCCATAGATGTATATTTTCAGTGGCTGCTTTGTTCATAGTTTGAAATTTTAGTTGGTTTATTTATTTTAAGTGTGGTAGTACTGAATACAATTGCATTGATTATCACGGCTGCTGTGTAACAAAAGGGGAGCTGTTGTGGACCTTATATAACGTTACAGCTGTGGCAATGGCAAAAAAAGATTTATAAACAGACTTTAGTTCATATATGTATGATTTTACGTGTTATACAATCTTCCAACAAGGCAGCATTCTCCCTAAGCAGCTCATTTTCTTTATGTATGCTGAAGAAACTGAATTTCCTTGTATAGCTATGACACCTCAGTTCTGTTAACCACTGGATTATCATGGGCCTAATATTCAAGATCTTTTGAACTGCACAGCTGCATTCTTTGACTCATCAAAGCCAAAACATCATCTCTTCATAAGAAAACATCATGATTCCACTTCACAATCTGTCTTCTTCTGCTCCATGGGCCAAAGTACCTATGCAACAACTGAAATGTCCCAAGTAATGACTCTTTTTTTTTTTAATCCTTTAATTCCATGATTAATACTGATGCAGGGAAGGAGAAGTGACTCAGGGAGGGGGAAAAGTACGGTAGGGGAGGGGAAGGAGAAGAAACTAGGGGGAGGGGAAGAAATAGAAGGAAGACCAGAAAGACGAGAAGTTGATATCACGAGAGAGAAATGAAAATCACGATACTCAATATTTCATTTAATTTATCAAGCATACTCAAATAATATAGTTTAGGGTTATTATATAGAGAAACCTTAATCTTACGATAATTTTAAAACAAATACAATTACCTAACTAAATATGATATAATTTTTTAAAATAAAAATAAAATCTTACAAATAAAATAAAATTAAATGAAATAAAAATTTTTCCTAATTGCAAATAAAATAAAATAAAAATCTTTTTTAATCAAATAAAAGAAAATCTTTTCTAATTTGGAATATTTTTGATATCCACGTCAATTCTCCCTGGGTGGCTATGACTCGACCCCGTCAAGTAAACTTTTTGTTAATTTTCCAACCACAAGTTGAGTGGCTGCGCAATCCTTTGCCGACGTCGGTAAACACACGTGTGAGTGGGGCTAAAATCTAATTGAGTGACCAGTGCTTCCAAAATGAAATGGACTTGAACTTGGAGATGGGCAATCCTGTTGACTTTGATAGAATTTTCAAATACTTGGGTCGAACTGTTGGTGTGTCTCTCTAAAAATCCAAGCAGTCTCAGACTTTTGTTGGCCAATCGAATAGATAAGGAAGCGCTAAATCGCTCAATTATTGGGAAATATAATCTGCTTACCTAGAATAGCATCAATTTTGTTGTTGTGTATCGGGAGGGTGGAGAGTTGTGTAGATATGGGTGGACATGTAATATATGGCACATCTGAGAGCATGTCAAAGGGATCAACAGGTGATTTAAAACTACCTTTATAAGTGAGTAAATTTTTAACATATAAAGTATTATGTTAACCAAAAGGAGATGGAATATTAAGAATATATGCATTTGATCCAAACCACTGTAAAATTTTAAATGGACCAGCATTACTAGTCTGCAATTTAGAAACGGGCCCATGTAGGTGCTGTTTTGGCTTGATCCGAATCATAACAGAACCTCCAACATAAAATACAATATGTCTTTTATGCATATTAGCTCAAAATTTATATGAGGTATTAACTGTTTCCAATTGCTTATTGATCTCAATGTATAAGTCATGAAGGTATTGTGAAAATGTTTCTGTCGTCATAGACACACTAACATGTGGGAACATCAGGATAAGGTCTAATGGTTTTCGAGGATTGTAACCATACACAACTAAGAATGGAAAGACATCTTGAAAGTTTCGGAGGACTTAAGGGGCCTCATTAGGAATCAATACGAAAGAATTCGGAAAGGCTTCGAGAATGCTAATTGCAAACACAATAGACTCATTGATAGTTACACGTTTAAATACTGTGAGACTAATGATATGTAATCCTTTTGTCTCTACTACAGTCATTTCTTTATTAAGAGTTATCAATTTTGGGGGTAAAGGATAGATGTAAATTTTTTTCTCTTGTCAACAAAAGAATAGGAATTAGAACGACCTTTGATTGTGACATCCAAGTTGTATAGCCAAGGGTGCCAGAGAATGACATAACCCACGTCCATTAGTATAATATTACACAAAATATGATCCTTGTACTTTAAAAATTGAATGGGTACAAGACAACGTTATGAAATATATGTCAATCTATGAGATACTGTATAGATTAGGGTGTGGGACGGCTTTTAACCCTAAATGAGAAGTAGTGCTAGTTGAGATCGCGTTGATACAATTACTACTATCCACGAGAATATTATAAGCCTTCTTATTCATTTTGATACAAGTGTGAAAGATAGTGTGACGGTTCCAATCATTGGCCTCTTTGGATTATGTCGTGGTACATCATGCAATACCCATAAATGACTATTAGGGATTGGCGAATGGAAGTCTAGGTTAGAGGAGTTAGTCTTGATGCAGCTCACAAATATGTCAATGTCATTTCCATTTAAGTTATGTAACTTCTCTAATTTGGGTTCATATATTTGTTTTTCAATGGGTTTCTTGTTTATTCCATCTTACCTGTCAATTAATAATGCTTTACTTGAACATTTGGAAGAAACATGTCTAAAACCTTTACAATTGAAGTACTGTAATTGAGAATTTTTACTCGAGATTTTAACACCCTTTCCCCGCACTTCCCTTGCAAGAAAAATGGTGGATGGAGGGTGTCCTAAGATAGATTTAGAATTTGCAGTTAGGGTATGACATGTTGATTGACGATATGGTGTTCTGATAACTAATTTAAAGTCTCGGACCAAATTATATGCATGGTTTAAGGTGGTAACTCCACGGAGGACAAGTTTTCTCTTGAGGTCCACATGTAGTCCAAAGCCGGAATCTACTTTATGTCATGACCTTATCCTCAATGATATGACATCTCATCTGAAAATTATCGAATTAAATCACATACTCAGTTCTGGATCGATTATCCTGTCGAAGGGCATACAATTGGTTGAGTAAGTTGGTACTGTAAAAGCAGGGTAAATGTTTATCTTGAAGGCTTCGTTTCATTTTGGCCCAATTCCTGATAGCGGCTTGATGCCTAATAAGGAAGTCCTTAACACTTTTTCAAAATAATTGAGCATTTTCGGCAATTTAAGGTTACCAAATTGAACTCTCTTGTCTTCTGACACGTCATACCACTCAAAAGAAACGATTTATGTGTCGGACCCATTGAGTAAAAACTCAAAAGTTCAACTAGCCGTTAAAAGTAGGGGTATCCAATTTGACATTTTGAAAGAGGTATTTGTTTGGATATTGGTCTTGCTCATAGTGTTGGGGCCTGAAATCTTGTCTACGAGGTGCTTGATCATCTTATCTTTGTCGATTGGTCCTATTATGAGATTCATCAGATTTATCAGTATCTGATGAGGGAGGTCCTATTTCTAAAGTGCCAACTCGATTTGCGAGGTCCAAATTAGTCTGACGAGTAGTGGCGATGTCAATTTGAATGACAATCATGTAGTTTTGTAATTCTTTTTGATGAGTAGCTAATTAGGCTAACTGTTTATTTAGAGTTTCAAATTTATTAAAGTCTATAATTAGGTCTGAGGTATTATGGGAAATAATATAGCTATTTCGTAAGTGCATATAATACCAATATGATTAATGGGGTTGAGATCAATAAACAATTAAGACAATTCAAGCTAATTTTTTCGTGAGATTTCATATGGTTCAGATCATACAAACAAGTATTACTAATCTATTAAAGTAATAAAGTAGGAATCAATTGTAATGCAATTGTATCCACTATAAAGGTAGGTGTAGGATGTGAAAGGAATGAATGTCTTTTTTTTTTTGTAAATATTAGATACAAATAAAACTAAATACTATTAAAGAAAAGTAGAAATATGCTACCCAAAATAAAAAGGAATAAACGCACTTGAATATCAAGATAATCGGAACCATTTGTAGGAGGTGGCCTTGAATGTTATGCCTACTCTCCCCTTTTTGTTTTTTTTTTTTGTTGGTTTTTTTTTTATTTTTCGTTGCTTTTTTTTTTACTCCCTTTTTTTTGCTTTTTTTTTCACTTTTTTTTCTTGCTTTTTTTATTTGCTCAAAATCCACACACACAGAAAGAAGAGACGTTGATGCTCAATGCACGCTTTCTTTCAAGCGGAAATGGCGACACTCGATGGTGGTGGCAATGAAGGCGATGGCTTTAAAGGTGATGATGAAGACGAAGATTAAAATGTTGACCAAAAAGACGGTGACGAAGACGAAGAAGATGAAGACAAAGATGAGGATGAAGAAGGAGATGACGAAGAATCGGCACAATCCGATTCGTGACTTCTTTCTATTTTTTTTCTTCCTTATATCTAAAGAGTGGCGACTAGGGTTTGGTTGGGCTGCGGCTTGGGTGTTCGCGTTAGGGTTTGATGTAATTGATAGTGGTGGAACTTGGGTGCTCGGCTTTCTGGTGAGTGGTTGATTATGGTTTTGGGCGAGTGGTTGATTAGGGTTGTCGGGTGGTTTGGATGGGTGTGTTGGGCGTGATTTGGCTTGGCAACGTCTAGAGAGGTAGTGGATATGGTGGTCAATATACAACGTGGAGAATGGTTTCGGTGAGTTAAAGGGAAGGATGAAGACGTACAGTAATTTTGGTTGGTGTGGCCACCGCTATGGGTCGTCTTCCCACAACTGCTGCTGCGTTGGTGCTGTTGTTAGCTCGTCTGAAATTTCTCTTTTTTTTTTTCAATTGTGTTTACTTTTTTTTTCCAGAGACTCTCTCTTCTTGTTTTTTTTCTTTTTTTTCAAGAATAATTTTTTTATCAGTAAACTTCTACAGAGAGAATTTTTTTTTACAAAGAATTTTTTTTTCAAAATAATGAGAAAGTAGAAATAGATGATTCGTTGCCTGCTGGAAGAAAATGCGAGCTGTATGCTAAGGTGTGGGGTGGTGGGACAGTGGAGTTGGTGATGTTGCTGGTTGTACGGGAAGAATGCTGTAGGTTAGATAGTGGACAAAGGAACAGTGGAGTTGGTGGGGTTGGTGATGTTGCTCGTTGCTGGAAGGTAGTATAAAAAGTAGGAATTTAGTCTTTGATATTAATTTGATGCATGGAAGGGGAAAATATGGACAAGGAGAAGTGACGTAGGGGTGGGGAAGGAGAAGAAGCTGAGGGAAGGGGAA
>JAOVVI020002260.1:0-21574 GCA_028571085.2 Nepenthes alata
AATCTTGTTAAAATTTTATGACTTTTGAGATAAATGCATTTCATGGTCATCTAATCATCAAATTATTTCACAATTCAAAATATAAAAGTAAACATCTTAATAAACCTGAATCTATACTTAGTGTTCTTTTTTTAAAAGAACTTCGAATTGATTTCTCTTCATTTACTATTATCTCTCTTTCTTAATGAAAGTTGCAGAATTATCTGTAAATAAGTTTGGTAGTTTTTTTGGAGAGCTATTTTCAAAGAAGCAAAAATAATGTGGGAAGTAGAGAAACTTCCTTCAATTTGGTAAACTACCTCGACATTGTCAAGAAAAAACAACTTTCTTTTATTCACAAAAATATGGTAGGCAGTTCTGTCATTTATATAGCAGGAAGATGACCAATTCCTTAATTACAATAAGTGCCCTTCTTCCCAACAAATATCAGGCCAACTTAGAAAATAACTTCTTTAATTAAACATAACAAAACTATAATGGATCATAACATTTAATCATTTCAATAAATTACTAAATATGTGTCTCATCTTGTGGAACAATTCTAACAAATCTTTCCTCCTTTGGCCCTCGCATACCACTTGAGGCCTAAGACATAATCTAATTAGCCTTACGAAGCATATTTAAATTGCCAAACACTCCAACATCAGCCAGGACTAAGAATGCAGTCACCATAAATATATTAAAGTGGTATGCTCAAAATAAATATACAAAAAAAGTGCAAAAGGTGTTATAATACTCACCCGATTATCAACAGAAGCAACAGAAAGGACACCATTTTTGGAGTAGCTCTCTGAACAAGCATCACCTTTCGACACAAAATTTTCTGTAAGTGCTATGCACCCATCAATCTTCAGTTTCTGGATAATGAGATCACTTGCCTGCCTGACATATTTTCCAAACAGCCTTCTGTCACCATCAGTAATACCATCAATTATCCCGACCGACTCCAGTTGATCCATCACAATATTCAGTGATTGTAAAATTCTTTCCAAGATCGATGTACATTCGTTGCTTATTAGGAAATTCAACAAGCAATTAAATCTCTGTATCTGAAAAGATGTCATTACATTTTGCATCTTCTCTAAGGGAGGCTCCTTGAGTAACCATGCTACATCTTGTATAAAATCAGAAAACGATGCTTGCTGCTTGCAAGGAACTTCGCAAGAATCATGCAGTGAGTCAACAGGTCTAATCTGCGCCTTCTTTTTGCAAAAAGGTGCACCATATTTTTGCTGTATCGTCTTAATTTCTGAACAGACTTGTTTGTCGCCAATGAGAATAGGTATGAAGTTGGATAGGCCAGACTCATTCTCCACCTTTATCAAAATTTAGAGCAGAGAATAAGTGCAGACCACAATGGTTTTCCACTTTGGAAAAAGTGCATTTGCAGTCTACATTAGCTACCACTAGGAATGCCAACAAACAAGCAGGCTCATGGATGAAAATATTAGCATCATTATCAGTATCGATTGTAGCCACTATATTGGGTGACACATAATGATGTTGGACAAAATTTTTCTATAAATCATAGCCTATGGGAGAAATATTGGTTAATATACCAGAAAATATCAGGTATATCACCAATATGGACACATATTACACTTTTGTAGCTGTGTCAAGAAATATTGGTATTAACGACCCGATATCAATATAAATTGGTCAATATTTCATTCCATGGGCAGGTTACATCAGCTCGTAAAATGAAGCGAGAGTTCAATTCCCACTACCCACTCTATAATTATTAATGTGTCATTGAACTGAATACACAATTCACAAAATTCTCTCATCTCACATATATAATTTGATTCTTTTTTTCCGAAGAAAAACTGAAAAAAAAAAAGTGAAAAAATTGGAATGAAAGCGTCCATTGTCTAATGGATAGGAAAGGGGTCTTCTAAACCTTTTGTATAGGTTCAAATCCTATTGACAAAAGATGTCACAACAATGGAAAGTTTGGAAACCTACTTTCCCACCTTCAATCCCAAAAGGTTCAGATGATTAGTCAGATATTCACAGAACCTTAAGAGCAACAGGCCTGGACAAATAATACGAAGTCAGTCAGAGGTCAAGGTAAAATGACAGTTTTTTTCTTTTTTTTCTTTTTCTTTTGAACGAGTAAAATGAGGAGCTAAAATAAGGGATGTCATAGCAAATGTTTCCTTGGAACTTAAAACAAGCACGTAACATTCAGCTGATGAGAAGCAATTGTTTCCTTGGTTGCAGCAATAAAAAATAATTTTACAAAGGAAGTTGATACTTGTTAAAAGTCAACAGACAATCAAAATAAATGGATCAACCAACTGCTTAAGTGAACTTTTAAAAATGCCGAAGGAAGAAGTCATTTAAATGGAATAACTAATTGCTTTAAAAATAACCTTATACCTTACTTCTTCCAAAGGGTAAGGTCCTCCTACTTCCCAACGGTTAGAATCATGGATTGAAATATCAGTTCATATTTCTCAGTATTAATAAATCCAAATATTGATATTTCGTAATGTAGAAAAGTGATAGCGATATGTCCATGTATAGATGAAATCACAATATATTGACTTATATAACTAATATTATATCATATAACAAAGTCTTCGAAAAGCCTAAATCCACATAGATATAAAACATGTACAAATCAAAGGTTTTAGAGTATCTTCTCAATGACATAGAAAGATATCAAACACACACTCTCTCTCTCTCTCTCTCTCTCTCTCTCTCTCTCTCTCTCTCTCTCTCCATATATATATATATATATATATATATGTAATTGAGTAAAACTCTTCAAATATGTAATATATGACAAACAATAGTCAAATTTCAGTTATAACTAAGTTGTGATACAGTAACAAGTTTTGAGTCTTCAATATTTGATACCGATACGTATTGTCTGATATATCCGGTGCTGATATCGCCACAACAAATACTAGAACTGATGTTGATGTGATATTTTAATCCATTGTCACAATTATCATACAGAAGATGAAACAAACCAACATTTTGTCTGGAATTAAATGAAGAGTTAATGTCACTAGACACCACAGATTCTAGTCAAGACCAAACAAGGATATCATGTAAGCATTTTAATATGGTTTGGAAAATGTCCAAGACAGACACAACAAAATTATCATTGGTTGCCTACCTCAATGAATGCAGGCCCAAAGCACTCCGGCTCTGTATAGGGAACATGTATTCTGCACCATTGACAATTAAAACTTACAGATGCGTCAACTTCGGCCTTCCCATGTGGAAATACAACATAGAATTCATGAGCCAGATATTTCCCAGCAAATGATACAAGAGACCTATTGAGAGAAACCCATAGTCAAAGGCAGCTCCTTTACAAAATATTCTTCCCAAAATGATAAAATTTTATCCATGTGAATTTGAATCAGACAAGGCCGCAGTCAGTACAAGAAGACCAATAACATGTATAAAGAAAAGAGCAACTCAATGCATGAAGCTCCAATATTAAGAGGTCTAGAGATTGTCAAATGTGAGTCATTTCACTATCGCATTGCAAAAAACCTATTTCCATTATTTGAACCTGTGTCACACGGGTCATGATTGATATTACCTTGAAGCTCACCATCAAGTGCTTGTTAATCCATATCGGCCTATACGGCCTTGTCAACTAATGATTTTTAAAAATATTTTTCCATTTGATATATCCAATACTAATATACTGATATTTACATCTAAGGTATGTATAAAAGTACATCCAAATTAAAAGAGAGAAGGAACAATAAAAACAGACAAGAAAACAAACAAGGAAAATTCGAAAGCTTCCAACCATATTAGTGAAAACTATGGAATAAGCTGGGATTCTACAGACAATGAAGGGCATTCGATATAGACTTGACATGAGTTGCCACTAAAAAATCCACAATATATTCGGCCTGTGCAGCCTCAAAAGCAGCTGATGGGAATGACAAGTTCTTATGTACAATCCAGTTCACTAGTTTGGCAGTCTCATCCATTCTCCTTTGCAGCTATTAAAAAAATTTTCATCCCTACTTGTTTATTGTATATCCTTCTAAAGTCATTTAAGCAAAAAATTAACCAAAAAACCAACAGCTCTCTTCTATAACAGTTGTCCTATCCACATAAGCCTGACACTCATCTCCTTCTCCCAGGTTTCCTCTTTTCAGAAGTACTGAATTAAAAGGTAGTGAACAAGCCATTGATTTTTCTCAAAGAAGGAAAAAGGAGGATGGGCTTTAGTTATGTCAGGTTGAAATATAAAATTACAGTACTTTTGGGAAAAGAAATTCAGAAGCTCTGGACGTGCATATTAGTTGCCTAAGGGTGTGCTTGGAATTAAGAAAACTTGAAGGAAAGGGAAAAAAAAGTTGAAAGAAAATGTTTTTCTTTTTTATAATTTTTGGATTAAATGGAAAATTTTCAAGAAAAAAATTAGTATGAGAAATTGGTGTAAAAATATTAATGTTTTACGGAAAATCATTTTTCATTCAAAAACAAGAGAAAAACTTAAAAAAAAAATCGGTTGAAACCAAAACCCTACTTTTTACTGAAGCACAACTCTTCCCCTCAACTCTCCCCTAAACTTTCTCCTCCTCTAAAATCATTTTCTTTTCAGTATGAATTTCTATAATATACAAACAAAGGAAAGAAAATACTTTTCTTTTATTTTTTTTCCTTTTTATTTTTTTTCCTTGCTATTTTCTTTTTCTTTAAGTTTTTTTAATTCCAAACGCACCCTAAATTTCTATCAAGTTTCCAGAAGAGATTGTAAATTAGTGAAAGTTGCACATAGAAGATGCCCAAAGATGGCTAATGCTCAAGAAAGAAGTCAATTGGAAAAAATGTTTAAACCTGTGGAGTATTTCAAAGGGCTAGGTCGGAAATTATGCAAGTACAGGAAAGAACATTGTTGGGGTGATGATTATATGAGAGTTAGGCCGTAGGTGGTGTAAATGTTCCCATTATAGCATAAATCTGATTGGCGTGTTGATTGGAAACTTCCATCATAAAGTGGACATGGAGAAATTTCAGAGTGATGTAATTTTGCACAGTAGATTCTGGGATTAACAATGCCCTTGGAAATTGATTCTGGGATAATCAATGCCCTTGGTAAATGATTTGGAAAATTATATGGGATTAAATTTTCCAGAGGAAGTTGCATAGTTCCCGTCTACATCCTGTAGATTCTGGGATTATCAATGTCCTTGGAAAATGATTTGGAAGATAGATGTCCCACCTGAAGTTTCCCTTGTCCTATTTTGCTGGGCAAGTAGCTTGGAGAACCTAAACTGAGATAATCTAGAAAGGAAGGCTCTCCACTTCACATGTGTGGTCTATGCAAAAGGAATACTGAACCTGTTAATCACATTTTTTAATTGGGAAGTAATACAAGTGTTTCACCAAAAATAAAAATGTTCAGGTGGCCCAGAGTTTGAAGTTATACAGGTATTTCAACCAAAAAACTTCAGGTGGCCCAGAGTTCAGCGTTGAGTAAAAAGGATTACAAATAGGGCAATAGGTAAGCATGCAGGATGTGTATTTTTTTTTAATGGCATGGGAATAGTTCCGGTAAATATGACCTATACTTGATGATTTGCAGATTTTTGTTCAATGGATGATTAGACTTTTTTTTTCTTGATTTTGCATGTAGCAGGCTCGTATTCAGACTTGTGGTGACATCATTTGAATTATGGAAGCATGGGTTTGACCCTGCTTAACAATTTTGGAAACTATTTCAGAGGTAGAGAGCAGTGTGGCAGTTCAAAATAGGTTTTAGGGAGCAGAAAATGAAATATAGGAATTGTGGAATTACCAACTGCAAATAGAGCACTGCATAATCAGTTAACGATCAACTTCTTCACAAACATTGAAAAACCAGCTCAACATCTCTATGATGATTTCAGCCTCAAGTTGATTGTGCCTCTATAGGACAGGGAATATGAATTTTTAAGGCGATGAAGACAAAAAAAGGAGAAAAGAACAGAACTATCAAATTGTTTGGTGTCAAGAGCCATAGTAAAAGATATTGATAGTGAAAGACTAATGGAGGTAAACAAAATCAAAACAATAGAAAAAGGAATATAAGAAAATAGTAAAATACTAATGAAAGTAAACAAAAGGAAAGAATATAAGCAAGGCCAAGTGGAACATAATTCAACTGTCTTGAAAGCTCAATCATATTTGAGGAATATGGCATGCGCCATATTCCTCAAATAAAAATTCAGCTTATGTACAACAATAATATTTTTTCCCTTCTGCGCATAAGCAATATGTAAATAACTTCCATATTCAAATTTGGTTTAACTAAATTGCTTCGACGAGCATCAAATTAAACATTCATTATACACATGAACAACATGATTTTTTTTCCCTGTACACAAGCAATAAGTAAATAACTTCCATACCGAAATTTAGTTTGAACTAAATTGCTTCCACAAGCAACAAGATCCATAGGCTTGCCTGCCTCAAAACAAGAAGGGTATACATAATGAAGTTTTGGTGCCCGCAATGCCACCTCCACTTTCATTACAGAACATCCATCTGGGCAATGCAGGAGAACTGCTTAGAATTTTAAAAGACATTTTCCCTTCTATAAAAGTGAACAAGGGGGGAGAACAGCAAACAAGAATACGGTTGAAACATATTACATGCCCCTGTGAGCAAAGAGAACTGCATTTGAAAATTCTAGCTGTAGGAAGATAGTTACTATCTGTTTCTTTACCTCTCAATCACATTCCTAAGGTCCCCACTAAACCTTAGGCTTCTGTGTGTGCTCCAAGAATTTATACAGAACATCTTTTAATTCCCTGGCAAAATTCCCTTACTCTACTAGAGAGATTAAGGTGAGTAAAGTACTCTCTTTTTTAACAGTCAGTACAATTACGGGATTTGACTTAAGATTTTATGCCAATCATACATCATTCTGGGATTTAGCTTTGTCAAATGACTTCTGATTTTATGTCAATCATACATAACTCCACCGCTTGATCAAAAAGCTGAATTAGAAAGAACAATTGTTTAACAGATATAATGCTATAAAGGTTAAAAGTGATCAGCAATATTCAATCTGCTGATCAAAAAGGGAACAGGAGAGTTCTATGAACCAATGTGATTCATCTGATAAAGAAGGTATCAACTGACCTTTTAGAACACGGAAAATCCTGTTATTTACATAGACAAGGGCAGTGCCTCGACCCCACAACACCCCTCCAGGTGAAAGAAATTCATGTAAACAAGAAGCAGGGTCTTCAAACAACTGCCCAGGTAATATAAATAGGATCGTAAGTATCAAAGTCTTCAAACAACTACTCAGTGTGCATGTGCATAAAGTTTACACTAACCAGTATCAGCAGGATCTGCAAGTGAATTCTAAAGCATACAAAGAGCAGCAGTGCAGTCCCAACTGATAATATAAGTACACATGCCTACTTTGCACAGCAATACACAAAGATGTACCATTTCTTTGAGACAAGACCATCGAAACACATAGGTAAGAACACTAACAGAAAAAACAATGGAGAAAAAAATCAAATTTTACATAATTCTTAGTCCTTGAAAACCAGTGTGTGAAATATCTTTGCAAAGGGAAACTTGTAACATGAAACAAATACAAATGTACAACAAATAAATTAAATGGCTAAATGGCATTCCAATCAGGCAGCAAATAAACACGAGACAATCAGGAAGAAAAGCATTCAGAACGGGAATTAGTTTGCCCTTGTTATTTACAAGCAACATTGACAATATCAATTGAGAAAAGAGGCAAAATAATAAACAAATTCAAACCCAAGAAATGAGTTCAACTACTTGCTGAATTCCAACAGCTCAGAGATCCAACAAATGCCCAACATATGAAAGAGGAACAAGATAATACAACAAAGACAACATTGATGGTAATGAATGCAAGCCAAAATCAGATCACACAACAAAGATCAGCAGCAGGTGAATCCAGCTAACCATTGCCAAATTATTCCTTTGATTTTCGTTAACGGCCAAATTGTCAAGAAAAAATGAATGTTCTGCCTCAGATGGAAATCTGATAGAAGAAACAAACTAGATTATCTATTGTCATCTGCAATCACTAACACAAGCAAACCAAGCCCTTACTACAGTAGAGTCAACACTGAATTTTCGCTTCGCATCAGCTCCATTATAAGCTATATTCTCTGCTAGCTCCAAGTGTACAAGATCTCTTCGTCAAGCATGAAAATATCGGTATTAGTATCAGTATTGATATCAACCACAGCCATATTAGTATAGAACAAATCAAACAATACGTATAGGTATTGGAAGGAAAAAAAATTTCTAAAAATCTTAAACTGATAGGGTTAACAACCAAAAATCAATCGTCTTTTGAATATCATGATATATAGCTCATACAAAAACAAATCACAATATTATTATGATATCAAAAAATATTAATATCGGTGGCCCCAACACCTATACATATCGGCCAACATTTGTATCAGTGTTCTCAACACTTCTTTGGTCATCCTCCATCTTTTATATAATGAACCTCTTCCAAGCTTTCACATGCCCTAATAGATACATTAGATGGTCTTTGTTCCATACAACCAAACCACCCCAAATGTGTCTTCCCAATTTTTTCCCCATAGGTGCCACCCCATATTTCTTCCATATAACATCATTACTATTCACACATTCATTTCAACATAATTCATCATTGCTATTGCTACAATAAACAAATCAACATTTACACACCATGGCTAGTCAAATGCCAACTTAGAGTATATACTCTGAAGTTTAAGCGCTATTCTCCGATCACACAATCTCCACCCCGATCACACAATGTAGCATTTCTCTTCATACAACCTACTTTGATCAGTGTAATATTCTCCCCAATCATCCCACCTTTAGTAACCATTAATATAAAATATTCAAAATAATTCTTCCTTGATAGGCTTTTTAACTCCCATCCTCAGCTCCCCACCATTAATCTCTCTTGTTGCTAAACATGTATTCCACATATTTAGTAATTCTACAACTTTTGGCTTCCAAATTATGCGTCCAAACTTCTAACTTAGCACCATCTACAATTAAGGAGCGCAAAAACAATGTCCCTGAGCAATTCAACATCAAGATAGTCTACATGCTGACAAAGAGGACTCAATGGAAAGGTAGGATGATCACCAGCAGCAGGCATTATATCTAGCATCACAGAGAAAAGGAGTACGATAGCAGTAGCAGATGGAAGAGTTATTTAAGCAGATAAAAGGAAAAGAGAGAGAAGCAGGGCGTGTAAGCTGGCAGTTAAGGAATCAAATGCCAAAAGTAGATGCATTGCTTCTTCAAGAATGTGGCATTTTGCTGCATATGTGGTATAGAATATCAAAATATCAATCTCAGAATTTTTAACGAAGACTTGGAAATGTTTCCTTGAATCTTTAGAGAAAAAGATTGAAATACTATAATTTCAAATTAACAATTGAAGAAAGGGAGGTATATATGTGAGACATATAGCATATGTTGATAAGAATTTTGCATACAACAACATAACCTAATAATTATCTTAAACATGTGATAAACTAAGATACTCTTTCCAACAACATGAAGTGCGCAGGAATTGGAGTATCAGCAGGCAAAATTTTTCTTTTAAATGATAAAGGAATTTCACTAAAATGTGCACAGAGCCAGATGAAAAAGAATACAATCTGAACTAACTGCCTGGACATGTATCATCTGAGTAGTCAACATCAGGTTAAAAGGGAAATAACTGCAAATATAGTGATGCATTAATCAACAACAATGGTTTAAAGGCAAATCTGATTTGGAATAGAGTTGAACTATGGAATTAATATCACATAGAATATCAAGAGGATGGAGCAAGAAGAGGAAAAGAAAAGGGGACAGATCAGGTAGATGCTTCCTAAGTCCTCCATCTATGTGAAAAAAGGGATGCCTACACAAATTAGGTAATCCTATGTATGAGGCTTCCTCAAATTGCTGGCTCTGAGTAGGGTCCTACATCAGCAGCCTCATCTCTATAATGCAAAGAGTGGATTGACAAACTCTAAATTAAAGGCAGCTCCCATGGAATGGAGAGCAGGTTCAATAACTTCAATAGAGCACACAGGATGGCTAGGCCTACATTTGTTCTGAGATGGCCAATATTAACACTGGTACCCATGTCAAATTCATATGGACAGTGCCATCTAGAGAGTGCAATTTATGAAAAAAATCAAGGAGGCGTAATGCAAAGCAAGATACCATCACATTTGCGATATTTGTGACACATTGGAACATAAAAAATAATTGCAATTCCTCAACAAAAAAGTAACATCTCATCAAGTTTAGAAACAGAAAAATATTAGATAGAAGCATCCCCCCTCTCAGTGGAAATGAACTTGGTTTGATTTGGTTATAATGGGAGGATTTTCCAGATAGTTCAATCCAAAGTTGCAATGTAATAGGAACTACAGGCAATGATCCTTCTGTTCTTATATGGACAGATTCTATCTGCCCCATTCCACCAGTGAACAGTTGAACTTATCTGTTTACCCGTTCAGCACTTTGGCCCCATTATCCAAAGCAAGTTACCCCAAACAGGTTATCCTAGAATCCACTTTGACAAACAACATAACCACTACACTCATTGTGAGTTTCGATTTGGTAGTCCCAAGGAATTTCATTTGAAGGAGGCAAGGTTGTCAAAGGCATGCCTAGGTCAAAGGTGCACGGTTGTGCGCCTGGCAAACATCAGGCCAAGCCCAGACCATGAGGCACATGCCTGGGCGCAAGGCGCACAACTCGTGGCAAGCTACAAAAGCCCTCTCATTCAAGTATCTCTCAATCTCTTTCTCTCTCATGCACGCTACCCTCTTCCCCTCTCTCTGTGTCACCATGCTTACACGCAGCACCCCCCCTAAATTTCTCAATCAATCAAATCTCCATCTTTTATTTCAATTTTACTTTTTCTTTTGTTTTAATTTTTATTTCACTTAATTTTTTTCTTCTTTTTCTTTATCATCCTTTTTATTTATATTTTGTATAATTATTGATAATTTTCTCATTTTTTATAATTATATTATTCCTTTTATCTTATATTTTTTTTCTATTGTTCGTTTTTCTAATTTTATTACACTTGAGACTATAATATTGGTTCCAAATTGATGGAATCCCAAAATAGCCACCAGAATAAAAATGATTTAACATGGAAGTATGCAAAATTGGTGAAGCCTGATAATATAAATTATTTTATCTATAGTTTTTATGGAAAAAATTCTAATGGAGGAGTTCAAAAGGTAAAATAACATATTGTCGGTGGTTTTAGGTTTTAGAAATACAACAAAATGTAATAATGTCAATAGCACACTTGTGAGCAGATTAGAGAATATATTAATAGAAAAATAAAGAGGAAATCTAGAAACAAATTACTGCCTAATTTTAATGAGATTAATGATTGTAGTAAAGGTCAAGAAGATAAATATGTAGAAACTAATTCTGATACTAAAAAAAGGTTTAAGAAGTAAAAGTAGTAACAAAACTATTTAATCTCTAATCTTGCAAAAGATGTCAAATAAAAAAGATCCATAGATGTTTACTTTACGTCTAATGCAAAAAAATGTAGTCCAAAAAAGAAATCAGAAAACGTTTAAGCAAATAATTATCAATGAAGCATATAATAAAGAATTAAGGGAGAAAGCTTGTAGTTATATAGTTAGGTGGATGTATGATGCTGGAATCCCATTTACTGGAGTAAATTATAATAGTTCCATGGGGGCTATTAAATCCATATGACAATATAGCCCTGGTTTGAAACCATATAGTTATCATGAGGTGAGAGTTACTTTATTTAGGAAGAAAGTTGATCAAACTAAAAGCATGATGAAAGCCCATAAAGAGGAATGGGAAAAATACAGTAGTTCAATCTAATTAGATGGCTAACATAATTTAGTGGTAGAAAGAAATATAATAAACTTTTTTGGTAAATTCTCCAAAGGGTCATTGTTCACCAAATCCATTGATGCTTCTCATATTGCAAAGAATGGGAAATTATTATTTAAAATGTTTGATAAAATCACCGACGAATTGGAGAAGCAAATGTGGTTCAAATGGTGACTAATAATGCCTCAAATTACATTGTAGTAGGTTAATGTTTTCAAAAAAAGTTGTTATATAGCAATATAAGATGCATATAGTAGATTATACACTAACAACATAATGTTTTCATTTTTAATAGAAAAAAAAAAAACTAGAAGCAAAGATACCACATTTGTATTGAATACCACGTCCTGCCCATTATATTGATTTTATGTTGGAGGATATTGGAAAGATGCCTAAAATTCAATCAACATAGAGAAAGGCGGTGTTCTTGAATGGTTTTATTTATAATCGTATAGGAATAGTTAACATGATGAAGCAATTTCTAGGACACAGAGAATTTATTAGGCTAGTTATTATAAGATTCGCAAGTGCCTTTATCATTCTTACATCAATACATTTACAACAAAACAATTTTAGTAAAATATTCATTTTAGAAGAATAGACAAATGGCAAATGGACAAGCAAGAAGAGGGCAACCAATATGATCTTGCTACCTTCCTTATAGAAAAATATAGTCTACACCTTGAAATTGATTGACCATCTTGTTAATATTCTTCAATTGACTGATGTTGAGAAGAAACCTACTATGAGCTACATATATGAAGCTATAGATAGGACTAAAGAAGCCATTGCTAAGTCCTTCGACATAAGAATGGAAAAATATGCGGAGGCCTTTAAAATGATTGATCAAAGATGGGATTGTCAACTATATCACCCTTTGCGTGCGACTAGCCGTATTTTGAACCTAGAATTCTTTTATTCAAATTGCAACATTGATCATGATGAAAAGATTATGATAGGCTTATACAAATGTATACAAAGGCTTGTTCCAAGTGCAAAAATACAAAATAAAATTACAAATGAATTGATAATTCATAAGAGGGCACAAGTTCTCTTTGGGATGAATATAGCTATAAGGAAAAAAAAGACAAAAGCACTGGATAAGTTAATTATTTTTATATAATTCATTTACATTAATTGTCCTTTTTTCTCAAAATTAAAGGCATTTATTAATTTTTCAATAAACAACTGAATGGTAGAGTTCATATGGATCTTCAAGCCTGAACTTACAAAATTTGCCATAAGAGTTCTTGGTTACACATGAAGTACCAATGGTTGAGAGAGATATTAGAGTGTATTCTAACAAGTAAGCAATTACTAATTAGTTATTTGAAATTGACATCTAATCGAAACAATTAACTATAAAATAATTCATATATTTTTTTATTGATTTACTTCTTGTAGCTTCAATCAAAAGAAGAAACAGATTAGTGCAACAATGTTTAAATGATTTAGTATTTGTGAAATACAATTGAGCATTGAGAGGCCAATGCAATAGACGTGAAAATAGTGACCCCATTCTTTTGAATAATATTAATGAAAGTAATGAATAACTGATTGGAAAAATGCATGGAAGCTCTAATAAAGGTAATAAATTTGCATTTGAAAATAATTCTTTGATATGGGATTCTGTTGATATTATTGTTGGAATAAATGATTCTACACATGGCATTAGATTAAGAATTAGTATAAATGTCTCGTCAAGATGGAAAGCTTCATCATCTTTAACAAGCATCTCCAAAAGTACTATATTAAAGCTTATAGATGAAGAAGATATAGACCCGAAGGAAACAGATAAAGAAGACATCAAATGCCATAAATCTAATGAAGAGAACGAAGAAAAAAATTTGTTTGATGATGATGAGTATTAGTTGGATGACATAAGTTATGACTAGATTAGAAAAATTATGTCAAATTTGATAATTAATAATGATTTTGCCTATCTATAGTAAGATATACTTGTTAATTGCTAAATATTCATATTATTAAACTCAATTAACTACTTATTCTATCATTAATTTGCACAATTGGAATTATACTACAAAAGAATCTTATGTACATGTTTTATAGATGTGCACTTCAATTCTATTAGGTTCACACCTACACTTGAGCCTAAGCTCCACGAATCCTTTGAGTCTCTTTACACCTCGCGCCTTTAACAATGCTGGAAGGAAATACCTCATCTCCAAATCCCTTGTTTAAGTGACCAACTAAAAGAAAGCTCAAAATTCCAAACAATTTGGTAAGGTAATTGGACCATTCTCAAAGCCCATGTCATATCAACATCATGTCTACCCATCCAACATCACCTTCATGTCTGGCTGAGCGCACATCAACCACCTTACACCAGCATGGATAGCCAGTGGCCACCATACCATGCTTCACTGCAAATCACCATCACCAACCAAATAGTCAAAAAATAGCCTAATGAAGAAGGAAAGGAAAACGCTTCAGCGATCTTGACTCTTCCATCGGTAACTATCATGATGCTAATCTCCATCTTTCTAACGGAAAGTAACTTCAAGTACCTAAGGACAAAATAAGAGTACGCTTCTTGCAAGCTCCATGAGTTCTTCCACTATCAAATTTCAATTTCACATGAAATTGTTGATACAAAACAAATTGTTGCCAGCAAACAGTCATCTAGTAATTTGCTCAAACTAAGCTATTCAACGCACAGATGGTGTATTATTTGCAATAAGGTGACACTGACACCCCTTGGTGTTATTTTCTGGAAATATATATTTGCTTTCTTACCAATCAAAAAAATGTCAAAAGGGAAAATTAGAACTGCAGCAGAAGTTCAGGGATCAAGTGGTTCAAATGATAAAGCCTCACCTTTATCCATGCAAACTGTGGCATCGAAATAAATGCAGTTAATATTGTACAGCCAGGACGGATGTAGCCCTCCAACTCAACAGGCATGCTAGCCAACCACTGGAATATCTGCAAATATGTTTAAAAGTGCTAATCAAACTCTGACATCCATAGTGGAAATGCATCAACTACCTTCCAAGTACTAAACTGCAGTGTAATGTTTTACAATACTTGGTGCCGAAGTCGTCTAGGAAACTCAGCAGGATTCCAGTCATAGAGCTTGAATGAGATACGGCCTGTTGGGCACTAAAGTGAAATAATCAACCAGTGTAGCTTGCAATCAATGAAAACTAAACAAAGAAGCCTGATCTGGAGAAGCTTAGAAAACCTACCATAGATGAGTAAGCACCCCTATTGTTACAATAGGATGGAGAAAGATCGTTCTTAGAATCATCTTTTCCTCCATCCATATGAATTTCTTCAGAAGCCACAAAAGTCACAATGCTGTCACTCTGGATATTCAGAGAATCTTGTGCCAAACAAACATTGGACACATTTCCATCTGTAGAATCCTGTAGCAGTTTCCCTTCATTTTCAGCAATTTGGCTACTTGAGCATACATTACCTGTGCGGAAAACAAAGCTACTAATGGGTGCAAAAATCATCAGAGAAAGAGAAAGGGAAAAAGCTCGACAAATGAACTTCATAAAATTTTACCATCAGCCAGAGCAAAAATAATAATAGATGTTAGCCGAGGCAACTCCTGACAAGATCATATTATTGATCTCCAGACACCAAAGCTTGATAGTAAAATTGTGATCTGTTATGCTTTAAAAATGCTAATCATGGAATGAAATATCGGCAAGTATATGTTATATTGGCAGGTATATTGATATTAGGCCGCTTGATACCAATATTTCTAGATACCATAGAAAAATCCCGATTTGTATCAGTAATATATTACAATATATTGGCTGATATACAAGTATTTGCCTATTCGCATACGATTTCATGGAAAACTTTTTAGTCAAATATACCCCATACAGATATGTATTGTCCGATACCAACTTGACAGTGAATACGAACAATGCCAATACCGATATTTTGTTCCATGATGCTAACAGCACAGTACTCATATCATGAAATGCGAATGAAAATTTTCTGATACCTCTCGCTGCTTCACCATCAGAGGAAACATTTTCACCCAAAAGATCCCCTTGAGCTTCCTTTTCAGTGGATTTTCTAGAATCAATGGGCCTTCTTCGGCGCCGGTTGTTATGACGCTCTAATTTTCTTCTACAACTACGTTTACCTTCATCAAAATCTGTCAATATGTGAAACCTGCCAATAAAGCACAAATAGTAAAATAAGTTTAGAAGGATGAACACTTACGCTTGAAAATGAGTCACCACTAAAAATAGCTTTGAAGAAGACAAAAACAGACTCTAAGACAGCTGAAGATGGCGATGCCAAACAAGAACTACTTAGCAAGCCATCAAATCAGAATTCCAGAGATGCATAAGGTGCAGTCATCAAACCACTGTTCTGCTAAAGTGCTTCAACTAGAGGCAGTATTAAACAACTAACCAGGAAAACAACTTCAAAGCTGCAGCCCAAAGCACTAGCAAACTAGTCCAGCCCTAGAAACTAGCCTAAATTTTCTCTTATTCATTTCTCTGGTCTTTTTAGTATAAACTGCTTTTTAATACCCAATTATCCTCTTATCATGGATAGCATAAGCTATAGATAAGATTCTTCAACCAAAGTGCCAAATAACAAGGAGAGTATATCCCCAGAAATCTAATATATCTCATGTGCCACAAAAATCAGAGGAGCAAGTATGAGTCCATCAGAGATAGGCATAAGCATTTTGACTAGTAGCACTATGATGTGAACACCATCTAGCAGAATATGAGGAAGCATTTGCTAAGCATAAATTGCAAGAATGAGTCAATGGAGCAGAAACTTGATGTAGCCTCGTCAGAAGTGCGAACAGTAAGATATAGAGGATCATTAGGAGACAGAAAATAAAGGCAAACAAAAATCCAAAGAATGTAACACAGGAATAATATTTCCAATCCGCTTTTTACTAGTCCATGTCAGATATACAAGTTGTTAAGAGAAAATATCTTTAACACATTCATATCAAACAAATATAACTTTCCACAACTGGAAACAAATCATGAAATTTCTGAATAACACTACAAGTATAGCATAAAAAATAAGGAACTTGGCTAAGTGCATTGTCTACTAACTCTAATTTTTACAGCAGCACTATTTCATCCTTAGTTTTGCAGCACCAACAATTAGAACTGACGCTTTAGAACATTACTTTTTTAAGCATTCTACAGCATATAAAGCATCTCACACGTTGAACTATAAGACCAACCCATCTTTGCCAAATCTGGAGTTAAATTTAGATTGGGAACAGGTTGGCTTGCCAAGTTGTAAATCTGCAAGAAAGCAATTCCAATAAAAAAAGAAGGCAAAGTTTGTCATGATAACAACTACAATATTTTATTCTTTATCTCCAAAAAGAAAGATCAAATGTGAAGGATTCACATGCTAGCAGGTTATCTATCTACAGCTTGACCAAATATTATCAAATAGTACCTTCAGTTAGTAGAAATTATATAATGGTAAATCTAATTCTGTGTCTTAGAAGATTAATGGATATTTTGCTTTTTATTAAAAAAGAAAATCAGAGAGACTATTCTATAATTTTAATCTGAAATTTTCACCATATGTTCTCTAATGATTTTTATTTATATTACATCAAAGTCAACACCAACAAAGCTCAAGTCCCACACCATTGAATTGATTATACAAAACCTTTTTCACCATTCCACTTAATCCAAGCAAAATCTTTTAAAATGTTATGCTTAGCCAATCCATTTTTACCACCACAGTTTTCCCTGGCCCTCAATTCTACCTCCTATTGCCTCTATCTCAAACAAATCACTTCATTCTCACCGGACAATGTGTACATACTTCATATCACCTTAATTCACATATATCTGCATTTGAATATTTATTCTTCTTCAAGTTATGAAACCAAATGTTGCTCCATATATTATGCTATTGTTGGTCATATCTACTACAAAGTTTTCCTTTCAGATTAATAATCTTAATCAGGAAAGTTTCTGGAATTAAAAAAAAAAAAATCATGAAGATAGTTTCAAAATTACCAATACTAATATTGTAAATAAATGCTGCCTGCAAAAGTATAAGAAATAGCAGCTATACCCTTATCCCCTGTCCATAAACAATAAGCATCAGCTATCTAGAACATACTTGTTTGCTTAATGGGAATTCACCAGCTTCATCATTCACCAGTGAAAGATGTTTCATTTCTTGGAAAAAGAGATCGAACAATAAGTGTAATGAGGGTCTGGAATATCACCCCCAAAAGCCCTATGTAAATTTATCCAAGATTATCACCCCACAAAGACTTTTATTAATGCAACCAGGAAGACCAGAATGATAAAATTGTGGATGAAAAAGTCACTTGACAGCATCTTGACCTGGAATTTTCAGCAGCATGTATACATTTAATTCAACTATTCTCTTTTGCATCTTCTCTGCAGGCAGAAGTCTGGAGGTTTTCTTTCATGGTTTGGAGGTTACTCCAAGTCTATTAGTTTGATGCCACTTCTCCCTTGGTGTCAATAAATCCATTCTCTTCTAAATACTTAAATGGAAAACATATGTACACATTATTCCAGAGTAAATTTACATCATGAGATCTTGGCATCAAGGTCTCAAATTCAGCTGATAATTGAATTAATTAATATCTTGCTCAACATCACTACTCTCACAGGCTTGGACATGGTCCTCTCAAATATTTGTCATATCTCCATTTTTTCTAATTTCTTTGCCACACCTGACAAGCATATAGTGAGGGAACAAGCAATAGGTATTTTCATGGATTTTGCAATTTATACTCAGAGTCTGAGACACATGGTGAAATTATGTATCCTTGAAGGAAGAATAAGAAAGGATGGAAAATAGAGTTCAGAATATGCAAATTTACAAGAACTATGAGAGATATGGGAAAGAGATGAGGAAACATTCATTGCAGCCCTTTCTCTTCAAGAGATTCTTCCAAAAGTTGGGCTAAAGCAGGAGGCAATTGAATTACGTCTTTGTATTTTATCTATCTTTATGTGTGTTTTAACAAAACTCCCTTGTCCTCCTACTTTTTTCCTTTAGATCTCAACTTTTGTAAAAGGTCGGCAAACCTTTTCCTTCTACTCACCCCCCTAAAAAAAAATCCTTTTTCAATCTCAAAAGAAGACCTCCTTGAGTACAACATGGTTACTCTGCAGTCAGGACAGATGCCAAAACTGTTTTTTGAAACATATATAGACTCTTTCACTTTGATATAGTAAATGGCAAGTGTAAAAACACTTTGATATAGAAGGAGATAGAAATTGGGAAGGGATGATGAGAACAAAGAGAAGTAGGGGGGTAAGAGAGAGAGAGAGGCAGGAAAGGACTGATGGAAGCAAACTATCTTTTGGTCCTTCTGGCGCTTCTATTGTCAAGGGAGAAAGGGGGACACAATCAGAGGTTAAATTGAACTCCTTGACTCTGAGTTGTAACTTAAGTCTGCAACAACAAAAATTTATTCTGATGAATAACTAGGTCACTCTTCTACATATGCTGCAAATAAACAGAAATCATAAGGGTTTCAATAGAGAAGGGTATTGGGGTGGTTTCTTTGGGGTGGGGTTGGATGTACAATTGCAGGTTTAGTGAATGGTAAACTTCACTTGAGTAAAGATTCGACACAAATTCAAGTGTGCCAGCAAATAAAGTTGATATGGAAAAAGAAGGATGAGGGGAGGTTGAATAGTAAATCCAAAAGAAATGGATGATGACCCAATATATTAGGATTATTGGAACCTATTTATTCAATTAAGAATGTCAATCCTCATGCCTAAATGAACCCCAAGGACATGTAATTGGGGGATAAAAGCAGTGGGCTGTTAAAGGATGTCACATTGAGAATGAGGAATTTGTGCTCTCAACCAAACTAATAAAGAAAGATTCAAAGGAATTAAACAACGCATACCCAACATGATACAACCAGATCGATGGTCTGAGCCTTCTATGATCACAATATTCAGATTCGACAATGAAATCGACATGTCACTGAAGAGCCTGCCTCTCAATTGAGTCACATAATGAAATATCAACCATACCTTCAGGATACACTCAGACCATAGTAATTTGGTAAACAATGCACACATACATCACTACTGCAACACAGTTTAACGAGAATCTACAGCATAAGATTGCATTTGAAAACCAATCTTACTTGCCACACTGCTGACAGTATCTCTTGCTCTCTCCATCAATCACAACCGACGTTGCATTCGCGCAACTCAAGCAAACCCTATGCCGACGATGATATCCCTTAAGCTCACTAATATCCGCTTCACACCCAAGCACCTGACACCTCGTTCTTCCCACCGACCGCACCGTCCGAACCCGCTTCTTCACGGCCCCAATTTCCGCATCCTCCATCTTCTCATCGATCTCCGGACAGGCGCAGGGCACCCTACCGGACAAAAAGTTCGAACAAACTAACCTCGGATCCCTCTTCCTCACACGATCGGACGTCTCCAGGCCCGTTCTATCAGGAGTTGGCGCCAGCAGATGCTCCTCCGGCTCAACAGGAGTCGTGCACTGATTGGACTCTTCGAGAGAGAGGAGCAATTGCTCGTCGATTGTGAAATCGAAGAACTCGTTCCACTCGAATGGAGAAGTTGACTCGTCAGCGGTCAACGACGTCAGATCCATCTCGGAAACAGAATGCATTTGTTCCGGCAGTTGTCCCGGCTGTGACGACGGCGCCGCCGAAGAGGTCAGGTGTTTGTTCATCTGATGATAAAAGAAAATTCCTCACCTAATTCGTGATGGAAATTCGGAGTCGGTGAAGTGGAGGTGGCTGGAGAGGTGGTTGGAGGAGGACGGAGGAGACAGAAATGGCGTCCGCTAGAAGCCATCCATTAGGTCGAAGCTCGAAGACGTGATTGCCTGTGGGGTTGTATAAATTCCTAATTATTAGTACTCTAATTACTTTTTTTAATTATTTTTTTAAAAAAAATAATTATCTAAAATGTCGTAATTATGAGGACATTTCAACCGTTTGATAATTTCAATGATGTTGACTACAAGACGCGTGGCGTACACGCGTTCCCTGCTGCGGTTGGGTTTTCCTTTTCACACCCAGCCTGCCAAAGTCTTCTGATTTAACCGGCGATAACTAATCCTTATTAATTTAGTAAAAAAAATGTTAGATTTCTTTATCTTAAAAAAAATTAATTTTAAATAATTTTAAAAACAATTAATTTAAACAAAGTGGGTAGATTCTTAAAGTGTTCTTCTTGCTAATATAGACAAGGCATATTTTTTTAAAATAATTATATATATTTGGTTAAAGAGAAGTTTGGGGGGGGGGGGGGAACATTAAGGGTGAAATAAAAATAAAAAAATCCTCATTTAAATGTGCATATTTTAATATAACTTCTTCATTAAATTTTACATTTATCATTTTTTGTGCAATTAAAATAAAAAAATTTAAAGCCTTGAGTCATGTTGACCATATTGAGGCTCTGATTTGTAGGGGGGCTTCCGGTATTGTGGGTTTTGGATAGTTTATCAGGAGAGTTCGACAGACTCATTGTAGAACAGTTTAGTAAGTTTGAATAAATATTTAAAATATTTACTCTATATTTGGTTTGAGAAAATTATATAGGAATAGAATTTTTATTCTCTGATAATATATATTTTACTATTTGATTATAAATTTAATCAAAAATAAATATTCTTAAAAAATATTTATTCTCACATATGTGAGAATACCTATTTT
>JAOVVI020002261.1:0-21573 GCA_028571085.2 Nepenthes alata
AAATCTAAGTGTTCTAAACGAGCTCTCTGGCTCTCTGCAACCCAAACTCTCAGAACCTCAAACAATCCCTAAGGCAATAAACGAGCCCTCGCGGCCATTTTCTGCCTCCCCACCATCCAGATATAAGAAAGGCCTTGCGTCTCTCTTACATCTGGATCACACACTCTCTCTGTCTCACTCTCTTTTCAGTTTCATTCTGTTGGAGACTGCCTTACTGACTTGGGCGTCGGAGTATTTTCGGTGGGATAATTTTCCGCAGATAACGCTGACCTCTCGTTCGTTTTAGTGGTGTACAGGATTCGCACTCAGTGAACGGAGCCGGTTCAAACCATCCAGAAGAATCCGAACCTGTTCGAAGTCGAATCCAGATACGCATCACTATCAATTAAAAAATATCGAATACAACAATTTAAAAAATGTCAGCTAATGAATATATAAAATTTCTGTAAATGTTAAATATAACATATTGCCTGTTGAAATTCTAGAATACAATGTGTCAAAAATGAAAAAATGCAATTAGAAATAAACAAAAATAGAATGCACAGAGAAAAGAATAAAAAATGGGAAAATATTATATAAGTTAAATAAAATTTATAAACATGCGCAAAATTAAATAATTCCCTAAAAGGGAATTTTTGAAGTGTCAATTTTAGATTTCAGTTGATTCGTCTGCACTCCGGGGAACTGAGCATAATGACGCTTTAGCCCAATTGTGTAAGATCAATACCAAATATTTAGGTCATCGTAATGAAATAATTTTGGAGAAGTGAAGTCTATTATGGGGATTTAATTTTCAGGGTCATCAATAGTAGAACTCGGGATGAAAATTTAATCAGTAATGAGGGGTAATAATGGAAATTGTTATAATACTACAATTACGATCTCTGCAGACAACACTGCCAGAGGTTCTCCAGCGTCAGATTGTTTTTTGCTGGTGTAGCCCAGCGTTAGTTTTATTTCCCTTCAACACGAAACAGAGGGAGGGAGGGAGAGAGAGAGAGAGGTTTTGAAAAAAATAAATTACAAAGCCTTTTGGGACAGTAGGTATCTATGTTGTATAGCTGAATATTCAATCTCTAATGTTCTTTTATTCAAATTTTGATTTTGTGATTCTACTGGTTGATAGGCTCTTTGGTTTTGCTTAATACTGAGATGGATTTATCTCTGTTTTCTCTGTGTTTGTGGGATTTTGGTTCTTTCTCACCAAAAGCTAGTTTTTCTCTCTTGCCTGTCACTTTAGGGTAATGAGAAGCTGACATTGTCATTCAAGCCTTTGATTTGAAAGCCTTTGGACTCAACAAAATGTCTCAGACCAACTGGGAAGCTGATAAAATGTGAGTTTTATTTTACTTCTCATTCTCTTTCTTCTTTTGTTTGTGGTTTTGGGTGTATCCGTTGGCCCATTTTCTTTTAATATTAAGGGATTAGTCACAACCTTCGGCTTGATTTGGCTTCTGGGTATTGTTGGTTTTGTGAGTTGTGATCACTATTTTTTGCGAATGCAACTCCTCCATCTTTCTAGAGGAGGCCATTAATTTCTTCCCTTGTGGTCATATATGACCTTTTGGCTCAGTATCATAAATCGTGGCTTTTGAGTTCTAGTAAGTAACTTGTGGGTGGTGGCTGTTTTTTGCTGTGGTGTCTAAGCAAGAAAACGGTCGGTGGATCTGTTACCGTGCACGACACTTCAAGATCATACTTTCTTTCTGTTTTTTGGTTGTTTTTCTATGCAAATTGGCATAATATCTCGTTAGCACTTAGGGGTTTCTTGTGGTTGCTATTAAGTGTTATCATTACTCTCTTGGTCTATTTATCCGTCGTAGGTTTGCTTTTGCTGAGATTTTTTAATGTACTGGCTCGTTTTCTGTTGATATTAGGCAATATTGACACCTTCAAGTGATTTGTGGGTGCTGTTATTTTATGGGTTGCCTAAGTTAATTAGTTATAGTTTGTGACATAAAGTAATCATTTCTAGTTTCATAAGGTAATTCTTGCTCTTCTTCTGTGTTTATGCCCTTTTTTGGGTTGACATGTGAGTGCTGTAGTTTTTTTGGTCATAAATTTCTTCTGTTGTAGTTATTTATGGTGGGTGATTTCTTGGCCTACTTAACGAAATGGTTTTTCCCTATGGTTCTAAGTAGCTAGAGCATGCTGGGTCGGCCTGTCAATGTAAACAATGCATTGACCTTTTAATTTTTGGCATTTTGTGGTTCATGTTGTTGATATTTATCGAGCAATAAAGTTTGAGTTGTTTATATGTGAGAGAAGAGCAATATATATCTGACATTTTGTGGTTTCATGTTGTTGATATTTATTGAGCAATGAAGACTGAGTTGTATGTGTATAAGAGAAGAGCAATACACCTTTGAAAGGAAATCAGCAGAAATTAAGTTTAACAGAAAATGGAAATGAGATTCCATTCTATGAATCTTGAAACAATAGACATACTGCTAGAAACAAATGAAATTAGGTGGTTTTGATCAAAACAAATTGTTGTTTTGTCTAAACAGCTATGAATGACTTGTGCATTTTACAATATCCAATTATAATTCTAGTCTTGGTCTGTTGGTCCATTGTTAAGATTTTTGTGCTTTTGTTTGTGCATGAAATTCAGGTTCTTTTATCCTGATAAATAATGTCGTGTATATTCCATATTCTTGGATATCAGGTTGGATGTGTACATCCATGATTATCTTGTTAAGAGAGATCTGAAGGCTACCGCACAAGCCTTTCAAGCTGAAGGGAAAGTATCTTCTGACCCCGTTGGTGAGATTAACTTGGGACTACACTTTTATGGGAACATTGAGATTAACATAGAAGGAAAAATGGGCAGCCTTCTCTTCTACTTATCCACCCAAACTCTCGAAGCATTCTACTTCCTTTTGTTGCTGCTCATATGTTTGAATACCTGTGTTGATGTTTCCAATTTTGGGCTTGAAAATGGCAGCCATTGATGCACCTGGTGGCTTTCTATTTGAGTGGTGGTCTGTTTTCTGGGATATATTCATTGCTAGGACTAATGAGAGGCACTCGGAGGTTGCTGCATCCTACATTGAGGTTGGTCTCATATTATATACATGACGCATTTATGCCCAGAGTAACTCTCATGCTATTCTGGGTTGTAAATTTTTTTTGACTTCATTAATCAAGACAAAAATCTCCAAGCTTGCACAAGCTGGGTTGGCTTTCTCTGTGGACAGTGACTTTTGAAGCCTTATGATGTGTATTTTTTTCAAACTGCAGACTCAGATGTTAAAAGCGAGGGAAATGCAACAGCAGCAGCAGCAACCCCAGCAATCATCACAGCAGCAGCAGCAACAACATCTGCAGATTCAGCAACTCTTTATGCAGAGGCATGCTCAGCAACAGCAACAGCAATCTCAGCCACCACCCCCACCACAGCCTCAGCAACAACACCATCAACAGCTGCAACAGCAACAACCACAACAACAACAACAACAGCAGCAGCAGAGAAGAGATGGTTCCCATCTCCTTAATGGCACTGCTAATGGGCCTTCTGGAAATGATCCACTCACGCGGCAGAATCCTGGAACTGCAAACGCCCTGGTTACAAAGATGTATGAGGAACGATTAAAATTACCACTCCATAGAGATTCTTTGGATGATCCAACCATCAAGGTATCTATTTTCTTTTATGTTGTTTGAAATTGCAAATTTGTTCAGGTCCTGACCATCTATGCTCCTTCTTTGCAGCAAAGATTCGGTGAGAATGTTGGTCAACTTTTGGATCCTAGTCACTCCTCTATACTAAAGTCAGCAACAGCTGGCCAGCCTTCGGGGTGTGTTTTATATTTATCATTATTACACCTTTATTTTCTGTTTTAATTTCTATTGCTATTTTGAGGGAGGCAGAGCACTAATTTCATCATTGTAGTTTGTTACTTTGTTGTTCTACTTAATGAAAGTGGGTTGTTCAATCCTTTTTTCCCTGAAATGTGGTAAATTTCATTCTGTACAGAAAATTATTGAGCCTATTTTGCTGCATACACAGTTTTTTTGTTAAGTAAGTATACGCATAATTATAAATCGTTATCTGAGGAAATGATATAGTCAAACTGTTTTTTTCTACTTTTCATTAATGTTTCATTTAAATAGGATCGTACTCAAATCTTATTGAAACCATAGGACCTAATACTTACAGATATTGGTAATTATCTAAGCTTGTAGTCGCTAAAACTTACATATTTTAACAAAACTAGTTGTTTGGCCCATGTGAGGCATGGGTAGGCAAATTTACTATTTTACAATTCAATGCATCAGGAATTCCTTGATAAAAAAAAATGATAAAACTTAGAGGATGGTGAAATTTGGACTCTCTTGTCTGAGACAAGCGAGACCTCAATGTAATAAAATATCTTGAAACAGAGAAAATACGTAGCAATGATATCATGATTGCTTCATAATATGAGCGTGTCATTAGAAATGTTCTATATCTCTTTTAACAATGAAGCATGGATTGGTAAAGTAACCATTGAAACTGATGTCACATGCTCTTATCTTCCGAAATGGAGAAAGACAATGCTTAGACACTCCCAACTTCATGATCCATACAAAAACTAGTCAACAGATAAAATAGGACTAAGATATCTTCTTCTTGATATGAAATGTCTCTTGTAGTATTAACTACCTTTCTGTTAGAATTCTTGAAAATATTTTTAGTGGTAATGCAAATAATTTTTTTCACTAGTTCTTAACAATATTATTTTTTTATAATAACCATTACTAATAAATCTTAATTGCTAATGCTAATGCTAATGCTAATGCTACTTGTCAAATATTAACTTTATTGTATCACATGACAATCTTATGTAATCTTAATCCTAAAAAGCAACTGTATTAGACTAAAATGTTTCTTTGAAATGACATTGTTCCAAAACTCATGTGATGGCAAAGTGGATCCCTCAATCCCGTTCCCCCTCCCTTTCATGTGGTATGATGCCTGCTGCATACTTTCTTAAGGTACCAAGTTATTCCCCAAATTACTCTGTTCAAATGGGAAATTGATTTGATTTCGATATGATTCCTATGAGCTCACCTGCCTAGTTTAGATCTTGGATTGCTTACTCCAAATATTAGGATGTACTTGATCATATAGTTTTCATCATATAGGCAAGTCTTGCATGGTACAGCTGGTACGATGTCTCCACAAATACAAGCTCGGAATCAGCAACTTCCAGGGTCTACTGCCGTAAGATACATTATTTTCCCTGTATGTATTTTTGCTTTTTATATCTGTTGGCATGCATTCTATGCTTTGCGTTATTTATCTTGTAGCAGGAGATCAAAACAGAGATGAATCCTGTGTTGAATCCTAGAGCTGCTGGTTCCGAAGGATCACTGATGGGCATTCCTGGTATTCTTTCCAATGGTTCTTCCTTTCTTTATTATTGTTGCATTCTCTTGTCAGGAGTGAGTCGAGTGAGATATTTCCATTCCGTGCATATTTCTTGACATGAGTTGTTTTGATCAGATAAGATGTTACTATTCTTATCAATTTACCAAGTAGAAATGAACTTGGATACAGATTAATTTTGGTGTTTTTCTATTTGGGAGAGATCTATGACAATTCATCATAATTTAGTGAAATATTGTAATCGTTGTTCACCTAAGATGATGTCATTCGCTCCCTTGTTTCAGGGGCAAACCAAGGTGGTAATAATTTGACCTTGAAAGGATGGCCACTCACAGTAAGTCCTTTTCACTTCTGGTGTTGCTGTCAGAGTCCTAATTTTGATTTGTTACTTATATCCTTCAAGAGATAATTGTATTATGCTCTGAAAATCAAATTGGTTGGAATTTCAAACCATTGAACTTTTAGTATTCAAAATGCAAGTGATTTATGTAGGATGTGGTAACATGCGCAATGATGCCTAAAAGAGTTTTGATGTGGTTTATGGGTGAAAATATCGGTATCGATATTGGTTGCGGTCATATTGGATAATATCGGTATTTGATATATTGGATGGGAAAAAAAATTCTAAAAATTTTAAGTTGATAAGGCCATATTAGCTGTATCGGTTAATACGAAAATATATTATGATATTGCCACGGCATCAGAAAATATCGGTATCAGAGGGGCCCGGTACCGATATATAGCGGCCAATATGTGTTGTATCGGTTGAGATTTGCATCAATGATGTGGTTTATTTATGCTAGCTTTGCAGGATGACATATTTTTTCCATGTGTTTAAATTACTTCAATGGGTTGGTTGTCTCTAGCTTTTGCTTCCTACACGGCTTTTCTGATTGTAATGGTTGCTTATCTCGTTTCGGTAGGGGCTAGATCAGCTACGGTCTGGGATTCTTCAGCAGCAGAAATCCTTCATGCAGGCTTCTCAGCCGTTTCATCAGCTTCAGATGCTAACACCACAACATCAGCAACAGCTGATGCTTGCCCAACAAAATTTAGCGTCAGCATCTATCAGTGATGTCGAAAATAGAAGACTTAGGATGCTTCTGAATAACAGAAATATGGGTCTTGTGAAGGATGGCCTTGCCAATTCTGTTGGTGATATAATTCCTAATGTTGGATCACCTTTGCAGGCTGGGTGCCCTGTTTTACCTCGTGGAGATCCAGATGTGCTGATTAAGGTATCCCCCTCTCTCTTCCTCTCTCTCTATCTATATGCCCAACTGCTAATTAAGGTACGTGTTCCTATGAATCACTTTTTATTTGCATCTTACCTCTTGTGGGTTTCCATATTTTGGCTTCTGTTTTAAGGTATTGCCTTTTACTGAATTTGTTCATAACATTTGCGGATATTTGTCCCTTGTTTTGTGAATTCATAGTTAAAAATGGCTCAGTTGCATCAACAGCAGAGTAGTCATCATCAGCAGCAGCTTCAGCAGAATGCTCTTGCTGGCCAGCACTCTCAGGTTCCAAATCACAATGTTCATCAGCCAGACAAGATGGGGGGTGCTAACAGCATGACATTGGATGGCAGTATGTCGAATTCCTTTCGAGGAACTGACCAGGTTTGTCTTTTCAAATTACATTTTCCTCCTTCGATGTAGTTTTTCCAGTTCATCATGTGCACGGAACAATCTGAGAAAAAGCTGAAAATGCAAAGGGCAGTCTACGGGGGAATAATTAGTGACATCTTGAATTGTGCCCCTGCTAAGGACAAATGCCAGTTGACGTCATTAATAGCACCATTCAACTCTTTGTAAATTTGTTTTTTTCCTGCTAGGAATTCTTTCTTGTCCTTGCCCCTCTCTTCCTTTTGGTGCTCATGTAATTGTTCCTGTACAATGTGCATTTTAGCATGTGTCTGACATTGCAAACCTGAAGTAGTATTGGAAACCTCTTTGCGTGTGCTGCAAGGACTTCTATTAATTGTTTATTGTACTGTTCTTGCCCAATACTCCTTAGTCTCAGTGGTTGTTTACTGCCAAAAAGGGGCAAAATGAAATATCAGTGTAGAATATGGGCATTCTACGAAATTAGACTCTGCCTTGCGATCTTATGATTTATTCTGTTTTTTAATTAGTGGGTTCCTGACATTGATCTGAATGCCTAAGGCTTTGAAAAACCAGAATGGGCGAAAGAGAAAACAGCCTGTGTCATCTTCTGGACCTGCCAATAGCTCAGGAACGGCAAATACTGCTGGACCATCCCCAAGTTCAGCTCCCTCAACACCCTCAACCCATACTCCTGGGGACGTGATTTCAATGCCCCCTTTGACGCATAGTAGTTCTTCGAAACCTTTAATCATGTTTGGCACTGATGGAACTGGCGCCCTTGCATCACCATCAAACCAGCTGGTGAGCAAACCTGTCTTTATTGTTCTGCGGGTTGATGAAGTTACTATGTTGCATGAATTTGCAAGTATTCTATGTTCTTGCATTGAAGGCTGATATAGAGCGTTTTGTGGAGGATGGATCTCTTGATGACAATGTCGAGTCTTTCTTATCCCATGACGATGCTGACCCTAGAGATCCAGTTGGTCGTGGCATGGACATGAGCAAAGGTGTGTATGTGTGGCTGCTTTTGGCAACTATCATGTTGCTATTCACAAAAGTTAGTAAATGTGCACCCAATCATCCAGGAACATCCTCTTTAGCATGAATTGCATGCTATCTGATTTATTCACAGCCTCTTCTTTGCCTCCTATTGACATGTGTTTGGACCAACCTTTGTAGGAGGATTGTTTGTTTGAATTACTTTGGATTTCTTCTTGTTTCTCTAGGTTTGTGTCTTTTTCTTTATGAGATTTATATTCACATAATGGCATATTTAGAAGGCAGTCTAGTTCTTTCCTTGCCTATCAATAATTTGAAAAACTTTTTACCTAATTTCTTCTTGATGTTTTTAATATTTTCTGAATGACAGATTACTGTTTTTTCTCCATTGTTTTTAGTGTTTAAGGCTTAATTTCCTTTCAGAAGTGAGCGACTACAAGGTGATTTTAAAAAGTCATGTTACCTGTTTGAGAAACCTTTCTCAAGCATGTATCCATTGATTGTCCTTCCTGTTAACATAGAACTCTATGGATAGTGATGAAATATGTTTGTCATAATTGATGATTGTGATTTTGTAAATGGTTTAAGTTACTCATGTACTCGTTATTGTACCGTGATTTAATGGTTACTCTGTTTTTCCAAATTTCGTCAACATTGTGCAACTAAATATTTCATAGGCATTGGTCTTTCAGTTTATCTTTTAGGTAGAATTCAATCTTCAATCAAATCTTTCAAGTGCTAAAATTTCATTAGATATTAGGTTTTGGGATGGCAAGAATAGTGCTACATTTGATTTGTAAGGAGATTCTTGCATGATTGCTCAGTTGTATTCTCCCTTCATGTGACCAACTTTGCTTGCTAGCTAGGGATTTTGTTCAACCTTTCAACAAATAATTGCCTATCATCTTAGGTTACTTGGATGCAATTGAGGGTGCGCCTCTGTATCTATGTGGAGTTTTGCTTCATTCATACGTGGTTCATCTTCATTGCTGCTTAATTTGGTTCTTAAAACCAGCTGTAGCAGTTGCCTTTGGCCGTGTTTTGCTTCAGACAACTACTTTTAACCATCAAAGTTAAAGAGGGTTTTGTTTGTCTAAAGCGTCTAATATAATCGCAGACTCAGTGTTAACTTTAGAAAACTCCATTAATAATCATCAGCAAAAAAGAAGTTGACTCAGCATCAGCTGCTTGCATTTGGGGTGAAATGTGAGGCTGTTTTATATTCCACCTTTCTCAATCTAGTTGAGTTTCAAATATTGTCCATTAAAAAAAAAAATTCTATTTCCATAATTTCTTATTCAAGAAGACATCATTCTAGACAGTCAAAAAACTTTCTTTATGCCCACCTTGATTGAACACCCATTTGGTGTTAACCCTTATCAAAATTGAGAGATGGCCACGTTTTGTTATATTAATCTCCCATTTTGCTGAATGCGTCTATTTTCATTGACAATATCCATTGTGCTGGATGATAGAGGAAGGGGTAGGAGGTTCTTCATCATAAAAAATATCTAAGAAGCAAATAATCAACACAATGCTTTGTTTTGAGGGTGAGCTGTGCAATGGTAATGTTGCTTCCTTGTGACATGGAGTTCATGACTCTAAACCACGTAAATAATCTCTTTGTAATATGAGAGTAAGATTGCATATATCTGTTCTTCTAGCCCCTACAATGTGTGAGCTTCATATATTGGCATTCCCTTTATCCTGTTGTCTTTCTTAGAGACTGGTCAATAACATATTAAACTGACTTGTAAATATTTGATACTTAAGTAAGCCTTCCATTGGGCAGAATATTGAATTTAGTTCTGACTTGGCCTCCATAAAAATCTATTTTCTGGCTTTGTTATTCCCCACGGATAATAAGATCCTTAACATCATAATGCAAAGCAAGTAAGAAATGATGATTAACTAGTATACTAGAGTAGAAATCATTGGCAATAAAGATTGTAGTCTGTAGATTACTACTGAGACAGCACCTGATTTTTTGTAGTAAATCTTGGATATGTATTCCTGTTTCCTATCTTAGATAACTACTGAGATAGCTATGCACACGTGGGCACATACATATATGTCCACCCGACCATATTCCTGTTTCCTTTCATTTATAATTAGATGAAATAGTGGTACAGAAGTTGTCTTATTACCCTCTCAAAGTCTCTCTGACCAATTGAAAGCAATTGAGTTTTAACTTTAGATACAAAATTTAAGACATTTTTTGCAATTTAGGCTTTTTCTTAACTTTTGGCTAAATTGATTTTGACAGAGAAGATGAAAATGCAGCACTGGGGAGGGTACTCCTCATCCAGTGAAGTTGCAAATTGTAGTATGAAGTTCAAATCTTTGTCCCTTGTTTTGTCAGATTAGGCATCATGGTATGCTTGAGCTTAAATTAAGCATAACTTTCCTAGTTGAACTCAGATCATATTTAGTTTGTTTAACAACAAAATCATGGGTTACCAAAAAAACAAAAACAAGATACACAATGAATTCAAATAAAAAGACAACACCATTGCAATTTGTACGCATTGTCTTCTGCCTATTGCATTCCTATTAGTTAAGATTAAGGACAAAAATAGTAAAGGTGTTTTACTATATCACAAAATTCAAATTGAAGTACAATCTCAAGATTTTAGCATCTGGAAGATTGATTTATTTTATATGTTGCAATCTCCCACGTATTCTATTGCCTCTATTGTGCATTTTACCTCTAGAGCACATTATTGCAATATAAATTTAATTGCTCTGTCACGAACCCAAACCAAACAGGTCAATTTAAATAATTAATTATAATTTATAAAATTTAAAATCCTAAATAATTTTAAACAAATAATTCTAAGTTCTAAAATTCGGATTTGACAAACCAATAAACAGGACCTGACACCAATCAAAATCCACACAGGACCTTATCGGTAACCGCCCGGACAAAATAAATACGACCTGCTCTACAATTATCATAAGAGAGGTAACAATTCCAACCAAAATCATAATTAAATATAACATAATATCCAACCTGTCTTTGAATATAACCATGGGGCTATATCAGGCCAATTTCATAATTCGATCATATCAAATACCAATTTAAACCATAATAGAATCAAAACTCAACGAATCAGACGAATGCTGATAGATCACGACCATACTTCTGCAATGCATCCACATTTTCAACTCTGAAAGGATAAAATAGGAAAAGTGAGCATAATGCTCAGCAAGTATCATGTTTAAACGAAAGGGGTCCAATAAATCAGACGTAATGTCAAATGGATAAAAATTTGTTCAAATGACGCGATAAATCTAAATCGCCTATAAAATAAATCTAATAAAAGGTCCAATATCTAAAATCCAATGGTAGTCTCGCATACAAATCAAATATCCAAATCCAAAACAATTATCGAAATCATAAAATAATTCTTGTCGGGACGTGTATATATACATAAACAAAATCGAAGTGATCTGGACCAATTCCAACAGGCAATTACCCAATTCCAAAGTCCAATCTGAGTCTAAGTTCGAGTCCAAGTTTAAGGCCCGATCAGCTTGTGATCTGAGATAGAATTCGATAGTTGGATGATTCAATAGTGTGCACAGAAGGCGAAACAGTACCACGACAGTCCGGATCGAAACATATAATCAAAATTATTTGTACGAGACATATCAAGACCCAACTGAGGGCAAAATCGGCGAATTTTAAATCCAAGTTCAAAATTCAAATCCAAATCAATTCCAATACAGATAAATGTAGAGATACAAATCATGCATCAAATTTGAGTTCCGATAATTTAAAAACTAGTTTGAGGAAGGGTTATACATAATCTCGATAACCTTAGGCAAAATAATATGCAAATTAAGCTAGCATATATGGCCACTCATGTATTCCGTACTAATGGGTAAGGTTGCTCACTATTATTTGCCACCCGCGATTTTGGGTGCAATTCTCAAACCTGTCAGATATATTAGGACGTCCGAATATATTATAAGGTCAGATCAAATTATCCAAATGGAAATGGTCATTACTCCAAGCCTTTCCTACTGACGGAAAGGGATTTTCAAATAACAAATATCTCCCCATCGGGAGCTAGCCAGATTATCCAATAATCCAAATCTAATGTAGTGACCATGACCTGATATGTGTGTGTGATTGCACGGTCTATGTAAAGTTTTATACTCATTTTCTTATAAATATACTAATATAAAAATATACAGTATACTATAAATTTTTTGGGATTTCAAAAAAATATTAAACCCTCTAAAATCATAAAACTGGTACCAATAACCTCTAAAATATCAAATAAATTATACATGCATGTCCATAATAAATAAGTTATGTGTATAAAAATACATGTATGTTAGTAAAAATTTCAAATAACATTCAAAATATATCAGAAATTAAATCAGACCAAAGAGGGGGTTTACAGATATTTGCCTTGACCACATACTTTACAGATCTGAAAAAAAGAGATTTTGAAGTACCCGAACGACACACTCTCTCTCCTGCTATGTGTGACCTGCGACCCAACCTCTCTCACCTCTGCGCGGCTTTTGTGTTGCTCACCCACGGTGTCACTGGTCACTAGCGGACCACCACTGGCCGCCACCGACCACCGTCATGACACCACTGCACGCCGCTGTCACCGCTGCTCAGCCGTCCCTTTCTTCGTGTGCCGTTCTCTCTCACGCTCTCGACCCTCGCCGCACGCGCTGTCACCAACCACCAGCACACGGCCTCCTTCATACGCTGCCACCGTCGACGACCCAACCCTTCTCTGCCGGCGCCACCGTTGAAAGGCCGCCTTCCTCTCTCTTCTCCCTCTCTTCTTTTCTCGCCAATCCCTCGCTTCCCGATCCTTTTGCCAATATCTTACCTGCTTCTGCGTTTTCCTTTTTTTTTTGTTTTCTTCAATATATATATGTGTATATATATGTATGTATGTATATGTATGTATATATATATGTATATATATATATATTATTATATTATTATTATTTTCTATTTTAGTTTTCTTTATTCCAAAATCCAAACTGATTTTCGTGCGATAGTTTAGGTATACCTCGGGCGTTAGCCCGACTAATCCAAATATCTTCCAAAATTTTTTAATATTTAATTAATTTTTACCACATCCAAATTACCCAAAATTATTATTAATATTAAATAATCCAAACGGAATCCGGGATATTACATGCCCCAAGTCATCGATTTAATAATCATATTATTCTTTTTTCCTGCCATATTTAGTTATCTTCCAATATTTTTATATTTCTGAATATATGGCAATGCTCTTGTTAAACTATACTTGACATGGAAGATTTCCTTCATTTATTTTTATACAATGTCTAATTATTTTGTTTGTTGGCTGTTTGAAGAAATTCTAGTTGAAATTTTGACTTGACCATTACAAGAGATCAAATATGTTGAACAATTCTTATTTTGCCTCCCTTTTACTATTTTATTTCATTCTCTCTCCTGCATTCTTATACCGTTGCCTTCAACTTCTGTTCTTTCCTTTGGCCCTGTTCATTCGTTCATACAAGATTTAATGCTTAAAAAGTTTCATTTTGACATTCAAGAATGTGTCTTCAAAATGTTTACAAATATTTTCAGCATTGTGCATGCACATAAGGGAAGGAACAGGATAGTTATTATACAAGGCTCAATTCAGTCAACAAACAAGTGAAAACAGTGAAAAGGTATAAAATGTCGAAACTTGCATTAACGGACAGTAAAGATGGGATGGGGGTTCAGACATTAAAATCATGTTCACTCCATCTATGGCTTAATTCATAACATAGAAAATCTTTGCCATTAGTGTGTAGCAACCTTGCTCCTATAATCAGTCACTACGTTGAATAGAATAATGAAAGGAACCTGCGAGTAAATTTTGATGTACATGTATCGTTATTGATTCACTGAATAATAGGGAGTAACATATTCTAAAATTGGTAATATCTTTCAAAATTCAATTTAGAACAGAGACATCACAATAGACGTACAAAGTAATAATTTGAAGTGAACACTCTCCTACTTGGTTTATTTCAATATTCTGTTAAAATTAAGATACATGTGCTGTTGAATTTAAATATTGCCCTTGTGTTCTCCTCTATTTTGTTGGATAGAGCAATTTTCTTTCCTCATTGAGTTGACCACAAAGGGGTGGGACCTTCTGGGGAAATGTATGTGTAAGTAGCATTTAATGAAGGTTTTTCCGATTCTAAATCTTTACCTTCAAATATATTTCCTAGGTGCAACTACTAAAGTTCTGTCCTTTGGTAATAAGGAATCCCCTTTAGTCTCCTCATCTATTACGAGAGAGAAGAATAAACCCTGGATATAGTTAAATGTATTTAGCATTCTTGGGGACTCAGATGGAGGCCATTCAGGAGAAAACTGAATACTTCAAGCTGCAGAGCTTGATTATGATGGCTACAATTACCAATTATGAAGTTGGATTTCAAATTTAACCATAATCAACTTTTCTCATAACAATTTGACCCAAGTGGTTTAAATGTAACATGTTCCATAAGAAAATCCAAGGCTTCAACCTGCAGAGCTACATTATGAGGGTTATAACTTCCAATCATGAAGTTGGATTTCAAATTCAACCATAATGAACTTTTCTTATGACAATCAGACCCAATTGGTTTACATGTAATGAAATCCATAAGAAAACACAAGGCTTCAAGCTGAAGAGCTACATTATGAGGGTTACAACTACCAATGGTGAAGTGGGTTTCAAATTCAACCATAATTAACAGTTCTCAAGACAGTCAGACCCAATTGTTTTAAATGCAACATTATCCAGAAGCGACTAAAAAGACATTACTGGAAGAATAGGTTAACAAATTTAAAAAAGCTGTGGACACTATGTTTTATATTTTCTTTAAAAGTTTCTTTGGTTTGCCTCTACCTCTCTTGTAAGATGCTTCTTCCATCCCATTATGTCTCATTGCAGGTGCCTGGGACTTCGCTTCTCTCGACTGAACCAATTCAAATGCATTTTTTGCACTGTCTTCCATTGGCACTGCTTTGAATCTTATCCCTTCTTGTATGACCAAACATCCATCTTATCGTCATTATCTCCATCATTTGCTCTTTTTTTTTTTTGACATGTTGGTACTTAATTGCCCAACAATTCCCTCCATGCCACATGGCTAGAGTAACAGCCACCTCAAAGTATTTACCCTTCTTTCCTTTAAAATAGAAAAAATGTAATCCTTATGACATTAAATTATGGAAATTTTGCATTTATGACTTTTGCCAAAAACGTTATGTTGGATTCAAGAAGGCAAAAAGGCAAAAAACGACAAAATACTACCTTTTAATTTCAAAATACAAAAGTGATATTTACTTCATCATCTTATGGAAAGATTTTTTTAAAATTGGTTATTAGGAAAGCCGATGTTTAATTTGAGACACTCTAAAAAGAAAAATAAGGGATTTGATAACAGATGTCTATGAACGGTGCACACTGCATGAGTGACCGACTTGGCTAGTTATGGGAAGAGTTATATGTATATAGCCTTACCCCCGCATTTAAGAAACATTTTTATGATTTAAACTTATGACCTCATAGTCACACTGTAGCCATCTTACCATTTTGGTAAGGCTTGCCATGATAGGATGGATGGAATTATAGTTATCAATAGATAACGTTAAGGAAAAAAACTTACAAAGCGTTTCATTTAATGCAACTACCATGAATGTGGTAAGAGATATTATCAATTGATAGGATCATCTGCAATGAATAAAGTATCATTGCTATTACACCTGAAAGAAGGAAGGTTGCAAATAAAAAGCCATATTTATCAAAGAGATATGAAATTTATTTCTAAATTATTCAAGTCCTTACAGAAGCAAAATACCACCTAAATCAAACAGTTCACTAATTTCAGAAATATACATAATTACTTAATTCCCCAATGACCACTGACTATCTTGCGTATCATCTGTTAGATTGTGACTCTCAATGGAAACCCTTTATGGCAAATGCAACTCAACTACATACCGATAAGGGGTTTGTGCTTGCTATGTGAATGTGCCACAAATATTGTGACTATGTAGTATCTCATTCTCTAATGCACGATATTAGGATGAGTACTAATGATACATACACTATATATTGGACTATACTCTCACTTATTGGGTGGTTTTTGTTAATATTTTAGTAGTTTCTGTCTCTATATCACAGATACATTGTGTCTTTATATGGCATATAATAGTGTAATTATTATTCTATTAGGATACTCAGTCAGTAACATGGAAACAAGGGAAGGGGCAATCAGCATCCCAATTTTTTTTTTTTTTTTGTGTAGAGTAATTTATAATGCAGTTAGTTTACACATGAAATATATCTTCAGGTTTCTACGATTAATATGCAGTTCTCATCTTGATGCTCAGATTCAATCAGCCTGAATATGATCAGGGAATTAAGTTGTTGCAAGTGTAAATGAACAATAACCTTATTGATGCTTGCTTGCTAGTTTTGCTGTTGATATGTTGGAAATTAATGTAGAGCTGCTAATCTGCAATTACTTCAGGATTCACATTCACAGAAGTCAACTCTGTCCGAGCAAGCTCAGGAAAAGTTGTGTGCTGCCACTTCTCATCGGATGGAAAACTTCTTGCTACTGGTGGTCATGATAAGAAGGTAAGCAATTAACTGAACTATGGAGGCCCAGTTTTTTGTTTTTGTTAAATGAGTTGGTTGTTTTCAAATAAACTTATTTCAAGAGAGTAATGCATGCTTGCGCACTATGTTTTTGCAATGCAGGTTGTATTGTGGTACACAGACACACTGAAGCCGAAAACTACGCTTGAGGAACATTCCTCTTTGATAACTGATGTTCGCTTCAGCCCAAACATGTCACGTCTTGCAACTTCATCCTTTGACAAAACTGTCAGGGTCTGGGATGCTGACAATGTCAGTCCAACTCTTCTCGCTGCCTGCCACTTGTTGCTAAATTATTGCATTACTTATGGCTAATGACATTGCCCAAGCTCAGTCTTTGTGTCAACCAGTTAATCTTTGCTAGTCACTGATATTCCCAAGATCAAATTTGTTGCTCAATTGTCTTTTATATTTACACATTCCCTGTATATGCGATCTAACCTAGAACTGATAAGCTGTACATGATCTTGTTCTTTGTGCCTAGCCTACCTTCAACAGGTATGGGGAGTGATTTACCGTGTAAAGAAAGTTGGAGAGTCTTTATCCAATGCTCTCTCTCCTTTTCACCTCATTTTTTGTCCTTCTGATGTTTCTGCTGGATTGAAGTTGTTTTATGTGATTTAATTCAGAGGGAGTTTTCCATATCATGTTTATTGTTTGGGTATATGCAGAAGCAATTACATTGAACTCTTCTTTGCTGAATTTTCATGGGTTGAAGAAAGTGAAGGAGATGCTAGCAGTAGATGGTGGACCTGCTCATATTGACTAATATTGTCTATTCCATGTGTGTGAAAATGCTAAAAGATAGGAACTAACGGAATGGCTTTCTTGCGACGTCATGTTAAAAATCGGCTGGTTGTTTTATATTGAGATGTGTGTTTCGAATTTATATGTGCACTTGGGCAGACAATTTTTTGCTGACAGAAACATACTTTGCAAAAGATCTTTCGTATTTAGATGGCAAGAACACCAAGCGACAACCTTTGTGATTATAGTTTGCGTGCTTCTTCGGACCATATTGAGTCTTATTATCAAAGCCGTTGGCTTCAACCTTGAAAAAATTGTTTCCAAAAGCTGAGTTACCTGTTTTTCTTCTTTCATCTCTTTTGCATCATTAGAACGAAACCTCTGATTTTCTCACTTTTGTGGAAATGCTGCATATGAATGAATTGACTGGTTGGAGGTTCTTCTGATTTCATCTGTTGTTGGATGTAGACTGTAACTGATCCTAAAGTAGTGTTTTACGCGGGTGCATGCATGCGTTTCGTTTTGAATTTTCTTGCTAGGGTAGGGGTGGTGAATTCTTGAATGTAAGTTGTTTTTAATGTTATAAATGCTCATTTGAATGAATATTTTGCATTTCATGTGACAAAATCATGTTGAACACCAAATACGCTTTTCTGTTTGTCTCGGTACTGCTCCTTTTTGTTTTGTTCTGTTGTTTTTGACATTACTAACTAAATATGTAATGATCGTTTCAGCCTGTCTATTGCCTGCGTGGTTTTGTGGGACATTCTGCCTCAGTTATGTCATTAGACTTCCATCCAAACAAAGATGACCTTATCTGCTCATGTGATGGAGATGGTGAGATTCGGTATTGGAGTATAAACAATGGTAGCTGTACACGGGTGTTTAAGGTGAAGACTGGTGCAATTTTCTTTCTTTTGATTTATTAGCCTCTCCCAGAAGCATCATTAATTACTGTTTCGGTAGTTGGAATAATTTCCCCTCTCCCCAAAAATGTAATAGAAGTTAATCCTCACAAAGCACGACTTTCTGCAGGGTGGTACGACCCAAATGAGATTCCAACCTCGTCATGGCAGATATCTTGCAGCAGCTGCAGAGAATGTTATTTCTATACTCGACTTGGAGACGCAAGCTTGTCAGCACAGGTTGCAGGTCGTGTTTTTCATCCGTCATCATGTAGAATCAAGATCATTGTGATGCCAATATGTTTATTAGAAATGCCGCCCAACGTTTTTGACTTGGGGTTGATTGGCGGAATAGTTCCAGAGTTTTGCTTTGCCTTTCTTGGGCGACTTGGCAAATTAGAGAGCTAGAATGGTGGAGGGCCAACTGTGGGTCCATATTTACCATATGCCGATTTAAGAAATATGATCCCTTTTACTTTCTTTCATCTAACATTTGTCATAGTAGTATGATACTATTTCTACCTCTCATTGCTTTTCTATGTGGATTAGAATATCGGCATCGGTCACTGCTGTATATGGTGATATGTATCGGCATTCGATGCAAATTTTTTGCTAATATGAACCTGGGGGAGTATTGGATGTTATTGGTTATATAGGCTAATACAATAACATATTGCGATTTTATCACGGTATCGAGAAATATATGTATTAGACTATCCGATATTGATATATATCGGCAGATATTTTACATATTAGCTAATACATCATTCTATGTTTTTCTGATTAAATTGCATCCTCGATAAATCTCCAGCTGATATTTCATTCTGTGCTTTTTGTGATAGAAACTTTGGTAATCTTCAATGATAAATGTCTGGTTGTTATTGTTAGATTTAATGACTGAACTTGTGAAGACAATTTAAGCAGCAGTTCTTCAGCTTACCCATAAAAAAGCTGTTCTTCACCTTAATCTTGGGTGTTTTTTTGACTTGGAATGTCATTAAATTGGAGGAGATTTGAGGATAAGGGAAGTAACTTTTGGAAGACTGGTTAATCTGGAAAGTATCACTGGACTAACAATATGAAGGCAATTTCCTAGAATTGTTTAGTTCATGGAATCTAATATTCCACTGGGATCTCTTCTACTGCATTTGGTTGATGGTTTCTCTGAATTTAGGGTTCTAAGTAGTGTGTTGTCACTGACGGGAAGGTGGTACTTAATAAAACTAGCATTTTTTTTTGCAGCTAGTTAATGTTAAAGGTAGGCTCACCCCCCCCCCCCCCTCTTTTATTTATAAAATCCTGTATTAAATGATGATTGTTGATTCAGATTTCTTGATTATTTCCCTTCATGTAAATACCTTCATCATGCATAGATTGTCTTTTTTCCTTGCTGTTGCTCACATGAGTATGATATTATGATTAAATTTAGACCCCAAAAAAGGATTTTTTTTCTCATATTCATCACAACTGTGTGAATTGCTCTTTACCTAATTGGAAAAAACTAGAAAATTCTTATCAGTTCTCCAGTTTATCTGCTTGGTTTAAGTGACCGGCTTACGTAGTTGAAAGTCTGGTTTGCTGTGGATTGGCTGCAAATGTTGATTTTGTGTTTATAAATCCTGAAATTCTATTTGCCTTTCGAAGTTGGTTTTCAGAAACTGGGATGTTGTCGTTGCAGGGGCATACGAAGCCGATTCATTCAGTGTGCTGGGATCCTTCCGGTGAGTTCCTAGCATCTGTTAGTGAAGACTCAGTTAGAGTTTGGACCCTTGGATCGGGAAGCGAAGGAGATTGTGTGCATGAATTGAGCTGCAATGGCAACAAATTCTACTCATGCGCTTTCCACCCAACCTACTCGTCGTTGCTGGTGATCGGTTGTTACCAGGCAAGTTACCCCCATGATTTCTTCCTTGCTCTTTTCTATGTCCTTAGCTTCGATAATCATATCAGGCAATGTTTTGTGGTTACCTTCGGCTTTTCCTTGTCCGCTTCATCAATGGCGGTCTAACCCAACAACATACAGTCCTAGCATTTCTGCTGGCCATGTCTAGTTTTGTTTTTTGTGGTGCGGGGGCAGTGTAAATTGTTAGTATCATTGAAAGGGGAAAAAGAATGTCCAGAAACCGACGCTTAAATAATGTAAAGTTTATGGTATACTTGAAACTAGACAATGGAGCGAAAATTCGGGATATATCTCGAGGAAAATGCAACCTCCCAAAAGCCAGAATGATTGGAAAACAACTCGGTGATTAGATAATATTTTCACTTCCCAAGACGTGATTGGGAGTCTGGACATCAAATTTTGGCCTCTTCGGGATTATTATTATTCTACAAATGATGATTGTGCTGCGAATTTGATTTCTGTTGTGTAGTCTTTGGAGCTCTGGAACATGACGGAGAACAAGACGATGACGCTGTCTGCGCATGAAGGGCTGATCGCCGCGTTGGTTGCATCCAATGTGACAGGATTGGTCGCTTCAGCCAGTCACGACAAGATTGTCAAGCTCTGGAAGTGAACGTGCTCTTTCCCCCTGTGCTGCATGGAGCTCAGCCGATCCCTGGTGCGTTTGCTTTGTCAGTGTCATCTTCCTCAATCTCTAGTGCTTCTGAAATATGAGCTACAATTCCTGCTAATTTAAAAACTACAGTAGAAAATCTAACCTTTCTGCTCCTAATGTCTGCTGTATTGCTAATAGAGTTCAATTATTATAAGATCTTTATGGCCTTTGTTACGGTTAGAAAATTCTTGAATCGATAATTCAAATAGAGACCGTTAGAATTGAACTAGGAAATATGGTAAGTGAGCGATTCGGTTCGGTTAATGGTATATTTTTTTGGGTTTTAGTTTGGCTTTGCCTTCATCAGATTTAAATTTAGCATTACCCAAACCTACTATTACATATATTTCTCTGCGAAATATTCTTTATGTCAATAATTTATACATTTAAATATTGTGGGTATTCTGAAATTATAGATTTTATATAAAATGTGTGTGTTATACTAATGGAATATAATTGAAATGACTTGATATTTTTATAAGTATTTAATTTTGCTATTGATAAATTTGCATGTATTATTATTATTTATCAATAGCATTATACTTTATTAGGAAAATTATGATTTTTACTGTATAATACTAGTGATTGTGGTAAATATATAATATAGATAAATAAACATTTATGAAAACTTAAATGTAATTGATGGGTACACCTCCAATGGGCTGGCCCAAGGAAAAGTCAACGGAAGCCCACACAGTCGGTCAACGACCTTACGGC
>JAOVVI020002262.1:0-12580 GCA_028571085.2 Nepenthes alata
AAACTTATTCATATTTAAAAGCCAATTCCTCTTTAAATTTATACTCGAACTTTTGAGTAGTAAACATCGCAAAATGCGTTGATTTAACAAATAATAAATCTTTTATCTTACTCCTCCAAATATCATAATTTGAGTCATTTAACCAAATTATTTTGTTTCTAACCTCCATCGATTCAAATAAGTTTCAATACACTATAATAATAATCGTGTCTCTAATACCACTTGTTGGGAATCAAACTATTTATTTGAATCGTAAAAAAATAATCAATAACGCACAATAAATAAATAATAATTATAAATAATAAAGAACACACGATTTTACATAAAAGATTCTCTTTACAAATGAGGGAGAAAAATCATAGGACTATACGTTTGAAATATATCTATTATACAATAAGTTCGATTATATAAATATCAAAAATATAATGATACAAAATCTTATAACAAATAAGCCCCAATAATAATAAGTACAATACGAGAAATAAGAAATAAAATCGGTAAAATATTATTCTCAACTTTAAGAAAGTGTACCTAGAGTTAATGGAGATTGAAGCACGATTTAAAACTTACTCACATACTCGAACATTCCTCTTATCTATTTTCTCTCTTTCTATTCTTTTTCTCGCAATATTAGCGCTTAAGGTCTCAAAATTTGTAAATGGATAACCCTAAAGTCGTGTCAGGCATATTTATATCAGGAACGACGCTCGATTGCCAGTCGAGCATGCGTCGTGCGCATGCCCACTGTAATTGGCATACAAGTGTCCTTTTGGGCACACATCAGGCACTAAATAGTTTAAAAATTACACTTGTGCATTCCTAGGGCGCTCATCGAGCGCCTCTAATTTGAAATCAATACACGTGGCAATCAGTTCCCATCGTGTGCCCATCTGTAATTTTTTCGGAGCAATTCAACACACGAGCCTCCTCATACATCCTATCAAAGGACACTTCAAATGGGTATGAGATCTATATGGGAGTAATTTATAACCCAATAATTAGTATGCCACAATTCCTTCTTCTGGCATTACCTAGAACTCGAGGTAGGTCAATTTAGGTGATAAATTCATAAGGTTAAATTGATCCAAAAGATGGGTAATAATGAATTTAATTTCAAAGTCAAAATATTTTCATATTTTTGCTAAAAGGCATCTGTCTCCGTCAGCTTTACAACGATGAAAAGAAGGTCGAAGCTATTATTGTCAGTTGCATTTGTCTCCCAATTTATTTTGTTGGAACCACATGATCATCCAAGTCAGGGAAAAAGAAAACAATGACGAGATTGATACAATTTCTCAATTACAATAGACCCACACAGATTAGGATTAATGTTGAAACAAAAACTCAATATTGAGTAAAACTAACAAAATTTCAAAACGTTTAGTGATATATACATACATACTATAATAATCAAAAAATGAGTGAAAATGGTAATATATATATCTTAAATAAGAATCGAAAGTAAAATTAAATGATTCTAAAAATAGAATAAATAATAAGTTTATATATACTTATCTTAAATATTAAATTTAGCAGATTTAATGTAAAATGGTTCCAAATTCATTTTACTTCTCTTTTTCTTTCTTCTTCTTTCTCTACTTCTTTTGTCTTTCTCTCCCTCCTTTTGCTTTTCCAGTGTGAAATGACTCAGTTCAAAGGACTTTTATATACCCAAATCAGCACACAATTACCGGACAAATGTCCATCATATGTCATTTTAATATATTTGCGCGTATGAATATTATATCAAGCGTACCTCAAATGCAGCCCATTCTATCTAAATCATGCACAATCATCTTATAGTCATCTTTTAGACTAAAATATTCAGCCTAAAATATGCACGAGCGCCTAATTAGGTATCTCTCAGGCACGAAGCTTCTACTTGTTATGCACACATATGCTACATTTATGCTGATCAAGCGCTAATCCTATTTTCTTAAAAAAATTTAACTTTTCTCAAATATTTTATTATATTATAAATTTTCATATAAAATTAATACAAATCAACACATGAGTGCAGGACTAACGTGTATCAGGTGTCATTTTAATCTATATGTGTGCATAAGTACTGCATGAGCTGTACCTTATGCACAATCCATTCAACCCAAATCACACACAAGCATCACATAGGCATCTCTCATATGTGAATATTCCACCTAAAATATGTACGAGCATCTCATCAAACTTTTCTAAGGCACAAAGCTTCCGCCTGTTATGCACACATGTGTTGCACTTTACACAGATCAGGCATTAATTCTATTTTTCTGAAAATTTAAGTTTTCTCAAATTTTTTATTATATTATTATTTGCTATATTAACTTAATTCATAAATATTATGATATCATAAAAATGAAAGAAAAATGGGGTGCTACAAGTTTTTAGCCATGACCCTGTAGCTTTATCTTTAAAGATGAGTGCTTTCCTGAAGGCATAATACAATACGAAGGTCCAAGAATATTATTTTACATTTTAACATACCACTCAAGGAAATATCGTGTGCACTTATAATCAGAATTTAGTTTAGACCCACCCTCACCATGAGTTAAGATTTAAGTTTACTAATTTTGGGAGTTATTCCCAACCTTTAGAAAAAAAAAAAAAAAAAAAGAAGAAGAAGAAGAAGAAGATAGAACAGAAAACTGTTACTTCAAATTATTTGGAGAAAAAGACATAGCATGTCAAGAAAGACATATTTCAAAAAAATGAGAATCATTTACTTGAATGGCAGTGATTGGATTAGATTATAACAACTCAACTGCCACTCAATTTATACAATATATGATTGGACATACTGCGTTATTATCTAATAATATTAATCATTACAAAAAATTATTGTTAAAGTATACTATATACTTGATTAGTTATAATTAACATATATAATGATTACGTATTTTTTTAGTAATTGATTGATATTCTATAATAACAATCTGCCAAAAGATTGCCAATTAATAGACTTTGGGCGCCAGAATTCATGCAATCCATTGGGTTTTTCTCTACAACTCGTTCATTAGCAAATTAGTTACAATTATCCCTCATCCTTGGCTATTTTACTCAAAGGGTGTTTGAACATCATTTGATTGATGGCCATGCAACAAATGTCGAGAAATGCATGATCATTTGCATTAGAGTTAGGTCATGTTTGCATAAATGATAGTTAATTGTTGGATTCTGAATCTCATGTTTGAACTCGTTGGAAGATAAATTGATAATACTTAATAAATAATAACAATCACAAATAATAAGACTCACAAAATTTTATATGGAAAATCTCTTTAGAAATAAAGAGAAAAATAATGGGACTTTGATTCTAAAGAATATCTATTAAGTTGTGAGTTTGGTTATAAAAACCTTCAATAAATATAAGAACACAACACATTATAATAGTAAACCCAAATAATAAGAAATACAAGATGAAAAAAAAAAATTATGAATAATGTATCCAAGGTCTATAAATAATTAAACACGATTCGAGATTCAAGTGAATAAATAAATCTTTCTCTTCTCTTTTTTCTCTCTTTCTCTTCTTTTTCTCACCGTGCCGATACTCAATAACTCAAAACTATAAAAGTAATAATCCTAAAATTCTATCAATATGATTTTATATCAAAAAGAACGCACAAGCACCCATTAGGCATGAGCCTACTATACAAATGGCCACTGGTGGACAAAATGTACATCTGTGCTTTTTAGGTGTATATCGGGCACATCTATTCTGGATAGAATACACACGTGTACCTCTTAGGCGCTTATCAGGTGCCTTTGTTCTGGACAAATAGCACATATGCTTAGGTAAGCACCTATCATATATCACTCAATAATTCGACAGCATTTACAATATTTAAATTTGGAGATTCTCTAATTAACTTGTCCCAAAAGTATAAGAAGCATAAAATTGGAAGCCAAAGTGATTTTCTTTTGTAAAGGAAAAAAAATCTCTACTACTTCTAGTTATTTGAAAAATCTATATCAGTATTTGGCAAAACAAATAAAAGTTACTATTATTATATCTGATATATAAAATTTTTAATATGCAAAGATATTTGGAGAAGAGTTAAATAACTTTTAAAACTGTTATATGTAGTTTTACTTTATATCATGTAAAATTATGACCAAATATCAAGAAACAACAACTCTAAAACTGTGCTAAAATATTCATTCTTTGTTAGTTGTCAGCTATCAATATTATGCGGAAAAACTTATTAGTAAAGTGCTATTAGGAAGTATTACAAGGGTAACATATTTTTTTTTTTTTTAAAAAAAACATAAGCACCCCAATTAACAAGCTATTGAATAATTTGCCAAATACCTCTTTAGAATTCGTAGTATTCCTAGGAGTATAACGATTGGATATCATTGGTTAGCACTTACGCATATATCAATAATTGATGCTAGTAGGGCGTGCTCCACTTGTTAATAATTACGATAATTATAATTGTCAATGCTGGTATTAAATCATAATCATTTGTAAATGGAGCGATGATGAAATAACAACCAACTCCCCCATTTAATTTAATATTTATTGTATCCAACATCATCCATTTATTACCATTTAATTTAACAATTATTGTGTCCATTATCTACTTATCATAATCTACTTAAATATCTCTCTAAAATAACAATCTTACCTAAAGTTTTTGGTTTGATATTGATCGATTTAGTTTTTGTGACTTTATTCATTATCTGCTTCACTATTTCATTTATCTTTGTGACTTTATCCATTTGTTTTATTTTTATCTTTATAATGCTATATTTTTGTGACATATTATGTTCTTTTGGACAAACCCAACTAAAATGGCCATCATTTGCCATTTTCCTTGCAAAAGAAAAAGCATGCCCACATACAAAAGGGAGGTTTATCTTTATGGGGTTTATTTATCATTCAATCATCTTTGTTTTAGACACCTTTTATGTATACTACTTTTATTTGTTTTCTTTTATTTACCCAATTGTAATGTATTTGTAATGTATCAATTTTTTAATATTGTAATTACGGATAATTAAATTAATATAATCAAGATTGAGCTTAATCCATGTAAAAAATTAAGTATCAAAACCGTGGATCGGATCGGCGAAGTTGGCCCACCGATGCCCGAGCCAGTGGGCCAACGCCTAGGAGGGCACTGGATCCAAGCGCGTAGCGCCTGCTGCGCGCCAAGTTGGCACTCGAGTGTCAACCTTAGATTTAAAAACCCGTGAGAGTTTTGTTTGGCTCATTTTTCGGCTTCCACGCAAAGACGAGAGAGAGAATGAGAAAGAAGAGAGAGAATGGAGATAACAAGGTCCCAAGGGTCGAATTCGACTTGAAACCAAATAGAAAAGTGAGATCGGATCGAGACAAGTGTACCGATCTTTTCTCTATCATTTTCTTACACTTTTATTCTATTTTTTTGGGTATCCTTATTTTGATACTCGAATAAATTTATATTTTATATTATCCATGATCTAAGCATGAAAATATATTGATTTCATGTCCGATTTGTGATATTTGGCTGATGTTTTACACACGAAAATCCTAACCCGTATCTGGACCGATTTCACTCGTTATTTTAGGTTTTATACATAATTTGGCCGTAAATAATGAAAACTCATGACTTAAGCATGCACATATATAAATTTTGTATATGATTTCGTAGTTTCAACCGGTTTTTGGACATAAAAACCTTAACCCAATGCCTCGGATGATTTCACCGATTAAATTGAGGTTTATACATAAATTGACTTTAAAATATTATTACTCATACCTCAAATATGTTAATTTATCCATTTGGTGTCCGATTTAATAGTTTTATGCGGCAATATGTTCACTGGGGCCTTAACCCATGCTCCCTTTGGGTTTTATCCAAATTAAACGTAGATTATGCATGATTGGGTTTTGAAAATTCGTAATTCTTATTTTATAGATGTGAACACCCGGTATGTTTGGTATTTATGCCTACAAAATTATATATGATGATTTTACGTAATCCAAAAATATTGTTGAATATGAACAATGATGTTTAATCACATTTACGTTAAATATGTTATCTTGTATATGTACCAAAAATTATAACACATGCAATTATGAATAAATTGTCATCCGGATGTTTTAAAGATATATTTGGCTCATTACGGTAAGAATTTTTTACATATTCCAAGCTTTATACTGATTTATACACATTTCATGAACATATTGATTTGAAAGGTTTTAAAAATCATGTCATGAACCGTTTATAAAAGATTTATCAATTGGAAACTTTAAAAATTCTCTTTGGCATAATGTGAAAAGGATTTCCTAAGTTCTTTTAAACTTGAAAAGAAAATTATAAATGAAAAAATAAACACGTGAGGATTTAAGCATACGAGGAATACAGAAATATGAATCTGAATAAGCTATATGGAAAAAGAACCAAGAAGAGACATTCTACACTTAAGCGACGAACTGATTGAACCATTTTTTAGAACGACAAATTTTGTGCTTAAATGTAGGATTTCCTATAAAAATAAGAAACTAAGAATTTAGACCGAAGATCATTCAACAGATAGTACATTTTTACATACCATAGATATTACAGTAAAAATTCAAGGATTATTACGACCGTATTTTAAAACGGATAATATTCTTTGGCATGCCTTATTATACTATAGTGGAAGGTCGTTATCTATTTTGGTGCCACTTGCGGCTGATCGGTCCCATCTATAGGGTGTATATATAGACAGCCCATCTCTGAGTCTTGAATAGGAAGAGACGACTTTTTGATTGTGTAGAAGTATATATAATCCAGACTATGATCGACCGCTCCTTCGGTCAGTAAGGCCTATTGGCTTCGATCCCTTAACAAAATAAGTTTTCAATATAATTTGATGACTAAGAAAAGAAAAAGAAAAATAACCAAAAAAATTTAAAACGCATCATAAAAGTATTCTTTTTTAAATCATAATTTATAGTCTCAAATGCATTCTTGTTCCTTAATATATGCGTTATTATATTTTAAATATGAAAATTTACATGTCTTTTGATTTATATATGTGCATTGCTGAGTTTTAGCTCACCCTTGTTATTCTTCTCCCTTCGAATGAATATGAGTTACACTCCATGAGGCAAGGTAAAAAATTTATTTCGGCCAAACTCGAAAACGTGAAAGATGGCCTTATGAACATAGTTAGGTAGTCTTATGTCCTCTAATGAAATATTTTACATTTTTGATGGATTTTGTTTATAAATGTATGATATGATAGTGATGATATACCGTAGTATAGTTTTCACTGTATTGATAAATATTTTACTTTCGCGGATTGTTATGGTTAATTGGGTACCTAGTAGTATCTATTTCGAGACAACGTCATACCGGAGTTATGACATTGGTACCACGTAAGATTTTGCGACTTTGGATCCTGTATTAGTGATATTGTGGTTATATTATGTATGTTCTAAATAATATTCACCGATTTTGTATTTGGCTAACGTTCATATTACAGCTGAAACTCTACCAGATTCTTAATTAAAAACACAATACGTTATAGTACTCTTCCATTTAATTAGCTACATTGAAACTTATAATTTATATACATATTTGGCATTCATTTAATTAGTTCTAGAAATGAGAACATTGCAGTCACTTCACTAAAAGATGAGTATCTAAAAAATACAATAGAAATAGTTAATAGAAAAGAAACAAAACTTATAGTTCTAGTGCCAAATGAAAAATAATAAAATATTGATTATTGATGTGTATGGTAAATTAGGATTTAAGCTAACAGATTTTAAAATAGGCTATTGGATCTTGTAACTCCAGTCTTACATATCACAAACCAAAATAATCATTCTAAAGTATGAAAAAAGTTCTTTGATACTCAAGTTATTAAAATATTAGTCAAACTACAATGCTTAAGGTTAATAGAGGAAAGAGATGGACTTCTGAAAGATAATGTTCAATGCAACAAAATTTTTCAGGAAGAAAGTTACATAAATGATAGATCCCTAATATTTTATTGTAGATTTAAGTGTCATGAGATTTATATCTAAACAATTATTCTTGATTGCTTTAGCATGAATGAGAATTCAAAGAAGTTTGTAATCCTTTCAATACTTTCGATGTTAAAGCACTTGATATTCTTTATATTTCAAGAGGTTATATATTTATATAGTCTCTAGGCCTTAGTCAACTGAGTGGTTTAGTAACATCTCTCAAGTAGTACTTAAATATATTTTTTTCTAAAAAATTATAGACAATTAATTTAACAGGGGATTATACATTTAAAAAATTAATTAACATCTCAAGTAGTAAAAAGATTGGAAGTCTTTGAGCTATTGATTCAAATCTTTATCTTTTTAAAAAAGTAACATCTTTTATTGGATAACTATTTTTTTTTTATGAGTAGTTAATATTTTAGGATTAACTACCACCTTTATGAAAGAAAATTTAATGAATTATCATTGAACGATATGCCATCAACATAAGCTCACATGGCCTATTAAACGACGACGCCCTAGTAGGCTATATGTCAACTGTAATTAACTTGTTGGGTTGTCAAAATTAATAATCAGTTATTACATTTCTGTTTCTCTATCGATATAATTGGCTTCTTTAATTAAAATTAGCCTGACTTTTAATTTACACATACTTTTTTTATTATATTATTTTAGATCCTTAATAAATCGATTGGTCAGATGTAATAGTCCTCTTTTGCCTTCTTTTGGCCCCCTAGGTGGGTCATGGTGGGACAATCCAATTAAAATTTGTAAATTATAATTTTTTTTGCTAGGCTTTCTAAGAAAGAGAAACACCCTTTATATTATACCCATCTGTGGTTAATTGGATTGCCACTGTTTTCTATATAGTACACATCATGCCACATTGCACGATTACTACTATTATTGATATTATTATCTTCCACTAATTAATCTATTGCGGCTTCACTGAAAAACCGTACCGTCCGCGGAATTCATGATGTTTAATACAATAATTTAATTGACTTGTCATTGTAAAAAGAATCATGGAAGTGTCTTTGTCAGTCCTTATTACTCGTCCGGATTTTGTTGTCATTTGTTAACTACTAATAGCACTTTCCAATGGAAGAACGATCACCACATATGAGCTTCACTTCATATTTTTGTGATATTTTATTACTTGCCATTCGATACTTATTAGTCCATATGAAATAGTTAGCATGTTTTTAAACAAGAATTTCAAAAAAATTTACAAGTTAATTTTTTGTTGAGGTTTAAAATATGTACACCATTAGTACAGTGAAAATAAATTTTGAATTATCCATCAATCATCAATTACCAATATTTCATATAAGTATAAAAAATAATAATATATAATTAGTCATATCAGTTTTTGATGCATATTGGATCTGAATTGTTGACTGATTAGGGTGTCGCTTGATCTTTGAGCCGAATTACAGCGGGTCCAATTTTTATACTTTTTAGTCTGGATTTTGTATACCACAACTCAAAACTAAGAGATCAAAGAATTCAGAGGATTTACAGATTTTCTCCTTTGTATGTCTTTCAACGCTCAAGTAAGTAATCTTCCTTGGGAGATAAAAGATGCGATGGTAAAAGTATATAAGTGATGATACAATAAAGTAAATTTTTGGAGTCTAACTTGGAGGTTGCACTCGACATAAAGCGGCTTTTTCGGTCATGCACTCGTGAGGAGCGGCTTTGTTGTCGGAGAGGTAAGAATCATGAAAGGGTTCTCAGGAGGCTATACGAATAGATGGTAGTCTCTTGAAAACTCTTGAAAGTAACATTTGAGGGCTTGATTAAGTGTGAATACAAGCGTCTGGAGGTTGGTATTAGGGCAAATGTAGGTGCGGGTGCGAGCATCAATACAAGTATGCCCTTGGAATTAGCCTCAATGGCCTTTTTTTATAGCCTCTAGCTAGCTCGGTCTTTCTTGAGCACCAAGGCTGGTTGCCAGCTATCTTGTGCAAATTTGGTGTGCTGGCATGAGGATTACGGATGTCGATTAAGGCAATCGTGATCAGCTGAAGGGGATTCTTTCCTTCCTAAAGGATATACTATATGCAGTAAATATTAGGACTACTATTATGAGAGATTTGATGAGTTGGGAGTTGTCATTCCTGAATAGATCATAATTTGGAGTAATGTTCGTGATTTGGGGATTATTCTTTCATTGGAGAGTCGTCAGGAGGATTGGCACTCACTGCACATTTAGATACCAGCACCACTAAGGTCAGTGTCAAAGTAGCTACCACTGGTGGGGCCCCCCACACTTGTGACAGGTGTTTCAAGCGAGCTGACAGTAGGGGAGCCGGGTCGGGCCATTTTATGAGTCAGTCCAAGCCAATCAAAAGGCCCATCTAAAGTCTCATCAAGTAGTCCAACAGGAGGCTAAGCAGGCAAGCCTTGAGGAGGCAAAACCATAGGCCCAACAGGGGGTCCCTATTTCTCCTTTGTTGGAGTGGACGGTTCGGCCAGAGAGGGTTCCGGTGTAGGTCACCCAGCAAAGTCCCAGCCAAGGGGTGATATCTAGCAGGTGATGACCATGGAGCATCTTTCCAAGAGGCTTCTGTGTTGGACCAACCCCGGCCAGAGCATGCATCCACTCTAGTCTCTTCATCCTTGGTGCCTCTAAGTGTTGCAGCGGTCAGACTGTCTTATATCCGACTACGTTGTTGAGAACATTTCTATTCCATTACGAATGACTGAGTTTAACATTTTTCTCTTGTTATGTTTGTGAGATGATAAGATGATGCAAGTCTTATAGACATCCTTGTACCAGCAGTCGTCCCAGATTCGGGTGTTGGAAGGGGAGGTCCACCATTTGACTTAGACGAGGGTCGGCCCTAGAGTGGTGGAGCAGATGTAGGGTCGAGTGAATGCCACCACCTTTGAGGTTCAGCAGTACTAGGATCGCATCTCAAGTCTTGAGCTTCAACTTTTCGAGGTCATGGGGTAGCTACAGAGGTCCAAGGACGCCTTGCAGATGGGTGAGTAGGATCTCGCTATCCTACGAATCGAGAATGTTAGACTTGGAGCAGAGTTGACGACTTGATTTAGCCCAAAGAAGATGGGCTAGGTTCTGAACATGAGGTTCCTGGATGGAATTCAGCTACGCCAGCAGATCACCTCCCTTTTCAACCCTACCTTTCCGGCCAACATTTTTAACCAGAGGAATAGGGATGCTCGGTGCCTGTCCAACATGACTGACTTTATTGACGGGGGAGGGGCCATTGTCATGTCCTCCAGCCAGCCCCTAGTCTTAGGGTTGCCATTCTTTTCTCTCTCTCTCTCTCACTCTTTTGTGTACATAACATCGCCTGTACAGTATAATTTTTTGATGAATAAAGGAGGATTTTTCTAACCGTTGTCATGATCTTTGCACTTTTGTACGATCTTACTTATGTACCATTGTTTGTCGGCTAGGTGTGATTGCTGCCACAGTTGGGTTTTCTGGAAAAGTGAGGGCCGCTGTCTATGTGCAATCGTGTTAGATCTTAACTTATCAACCATCATCGGATCGCCGCATGTGTGCTGAAAAGTCCCCTAAGGTTTTGGTATACGACAACGTATGGGCCACTCAGTGTGGGATTGAGGCTCAAATTCGACTGCGTATGGGCCGCTCGATGTGGGACCAAAGTATAGCAATAAGAGAATAAAATCTGTCCAACTTAGGGGCAGCCTAGGTTGCTTGAATTTATACAACATCACATAAGTATTCACATGGACAAACAAATAGGAAATGACAATTTAGAAGAAATAAGCAAACAAATCATTTTATTAAATGTGATACACTTTTACAAACATATTCGATAATATATGTCGGACCTACCTGGTTTTGGTAAGACATTATTTGTAATACCTTTTTAGGCGAATGGTGTTCCACATTCTTAGGATCAATTTGCCGTTCTGGGCTCAAAGTTTGTATGCCCTATTCTGCAGGACAGTCGAAATGAGGAATGGGCCCTCCCAGTTCAGGATGAGCTTGCTCCTATTAATGTTCTTAACCATGGCTTCTATAATTCATAGGATCAAATCCCCTACTATGAACTATCGGACCTTCTCCCTTTTGTTTTAGTATTGGGTGATCCACTACTAATAGGCAGCTGTGTGCATTTTGGCCGCATCACGTGCCTTTTTGAGCAGGTCAAGGTGCCCACTTAGTCGCTAGGAGTTATTGAGTGGGTCAAATCTCTCAACCTGAAAACTAAGTAGTTCGATTTTGACTAGGATGATGATCTCGATTCCGAAGCACAAATTAAAAGGCATCTCATGTGTGGCTACTTTGGTGTCATCTGGTACAACCATAACACAAAGGGTAATTCATCCACCCAGGAGCCCCAACGTCTTCTAATTTGGTTTTCAACTCATGTAATAGGATTCAGTTGGTAACCTCCACTTGTCTATTTGCCAATGGGTTGGTGACTGAGGTGTGGACCAACCGGACACCCAAACTCATGCAATAGTGAAATGCTTGCTAGTGAATTGAATTCTGTTATCGATGACGATGACCTCAGGAACTCCAAATCTACAAATAATGTTCTACTAAAAAACCTCCATGGCATTTTGTTCAGTGATTAGGGTCAGTAGGGAGACTTCAACCCACATCGTGAAATAGTCAATACCCAC